>CM023457.1:190384-390408 GCA_013339765.2 Haemaphysalis longicornis | reverse complement strand
TTTGTATGAGCTCTTATGCGGGCGCATCGCCAAAGCCTCCGCGAGAACGAAAGTTTGCCGAAGCCATGAGGAAAAGACCGCCACTCCAGTAGCGCATTCCATGCGCATGCGTCAGCAGCAGCACGGCAGAGCTGTTTTTGCGTTGATTCACGGTACAGTGGGGCTGCAACGGGTACGACGACGACGGATAAAAATCGGGACTGCGTCAACACTTTAAACGACAGCAGCGCTCCCTTCTTCAAGGATTCCCTCCGCTAATTTTACGGTCTTCCGCATGCAGCGCCACCAGTGGCATTCCCAAGCGTGTTTCTCAATTGTTCGCGCGATGCGCCTGATATTTACTAAAGAAATTCTCGGTCACGCTGGCGAGAACCGTTAGCGCCGTTAGCAGTTTGATTGGGTTGATTGCGGCGTGCAACTGCGAATTTTTTCATATCCCCGGGCTGTATTTCCTGTTCGACGAAGTGGAGTTTTGCCAGGAGGCGCAAAAAAGGTCAGTGCTGCTTATTTATGTGCTAGTAATGGTTGTTGTTCAGTGACATCCTTGTTAACTGCGTCCGATAAACATACCGCTTCTCTGCCCGTTGTTCGTGTGTCGTCCATGCTTGTGGTCGCGGCATCTAACATTTTGTGTTGGAGAAACGTTTGCAGCCGTAATTTACCAAAACTTCCGTGTTCGTGGGTCAGAGTCGGCTGGACATTTCTGACTGCGTTCGTTAGCCATTGCTCTAAGGAAGTTTCTGGTTTGCGCGTTTCATGAGTGGATGTTCCCTTAGTGTGTGGCTTTGCTTAGTTGTATTCGCCCCGAGCGCGAACACAGTCGGCCCCTGGCGGCGGCGGGACGAACCGCTCCTAGTGTGGATGGCGCTTTCGCGTCGTCTGCTTTTTCACGTTGCGTGCGGCGCTAGACGCGTGCTGCACACGACAAAACAACCAATATGTGTGCTCGTTTGGCAGTAAGCAATGACATAGTAACCTCTGCGTGCTCGTTTCCTCTAGAAACGCAATAATCAGCGGCCGTTGCGGGTTAATGCGCTGGTTTAATTCCACGAAACATCTTCGCTGTGGTCACCGCTTGAGTGTGAAACGTGTTATAAACATTGCTTCCACACATTGCACTTTTCTTATTGTTGAGTGCAGTCGTCTGCCGTTTCGGGAACGTCGAAGGGTGCTTTTTGAAGGTGGCGTGGCGATTATTTAAAGGATAAAAGTTTAGTACGCGAAACGGGTAAGAAGAGACAAGACCTGTGCATACGCGTGCAAATTCCACACCCTTGTAAAATTGCGCTGTGTCCTTATAGAAAGAAGAAACAAACAAAAACATTTACACTGCACACGACCCGTGCGCTATCGCCCATACATTACCGGACACGTATTTTACACCCGCAAGCGTCTGTGTGATCGTGTCCTTCCCGTACCTTTTCTAAAATAAATACCATTTTTGGACAGTCGTTGGTTATACTCAGGAGGAGGAATAAACATTTATTCAACTCTATCGAGTTGCTAATTTACGTATTATTTAAAATACGTTTCTATGGATGCGCAAGAGTATTTAGGGGGAATGTTTCGGTAAAATTAAGCAGTTGTGAGGTTGCGTCAGTCATGTGGCATTTTGTGTGTCATTTTCATATATATCATTTTCAAATCCGAGATGAATCACCTTGTCCAGAAACGTGTTTCACTCAGCATAACCAAATGCCTAATTTGGTCATGTCTTAACCTCTTAAGTTGGACCCAAGTTTAAAGAAAGAGGAGAAAACGCGTAATATATAATACACGTGTTGCCCACATGTGTGTGGGGTGTGTGCCATGACTCGCTGTTCTTTTTTTTTTTCCCACAATGCTTGCTTTCAATACAATTTTGAAAAAGGCGTCCCACAATTCCTGGACAATCTCGGACCAAAGGGGGGTTATCATTTTGGAAAATACGTGTACTGCTTTTTCACCGCTACAGAACACGACGCCTAGTGTAGTTTCGATTGTAAATAATACTGAGAACCATAGTTTGGCTTTTCGCGCGCGTTTCATGCGTTCTCTTCTCGCTGCTCTTGCATCGTTGGCGGGCCCCCCCCCCCTCCTCCTTCCCGAAAAAAAATGAAATGCGCAGAATTTCATTTTTTAACCAATCCTCAAGAATTAAATGCCAAGACAAAGGCGATATTCAGTTTACAAAGCAAAGTAGTTACCGGGAACCCGTTACGCTGATTTGCAACGAGAAATAAAAAGGAAATGTTTTACTACATCTGCAACAGCGCAACTTCATTTATTGCCGTCTTTAGAGTTCGTAAGCGACCTTATACGCAATGAATGCAAACACATCTCGCTGTTGCAGGCACCTGTTAGATTTTAAAAGGAACGCAAATCGTCAACAGAGCAGCCATCACAGAAAATTTGTGCTCACTGTGAGGTCCCAGAAGCTTGGTTTGCACACTGTAAGCCTGCTTGTCACTTTGCGAAAACCCAGCTAAACATGAGATGTTGATTGTACTGCGTGCGGTGACAATTCAATTCGCAAGTTCACTTGCGACGAAAGCCGTAAATAAGTGATCCGAAACCGTTATTCATGAAACCTTCCTTCAGAGTCGCTAAAATTTCATTTAAGACCCGTTAGAGCGGTTACATTTATATCTCTGCGCTGATCAAAATTCAGTAATTTTACGTTGCCTTTTGAACACAAAAAATATTGTAAGCTCTTAGAAGGAATTTCGGGGCAGTTAAGTAGCGTTACCATTTCAGAGCATCCACAAATGCAAGAATGCGTCATGCTACCAGTGAAAACGACTGAGATTGCCGTTGTAAACTGAATTTCAGAGATCGAGGCTTCCTAATTTGTTTCTATTTATGCTTTTATTGAAGGCTCAAAGCCATTGTCTGGAAAGATCGAGCTTGCTACGAGCCACAGCGTACAAGCTTGTTCATTGTCACAATTACGGCCATTCTGAGATTCCCTATGACTCGTCGCGTTTTTTGGCGTAATAATGAAAACTGACTGCCGCTTCCATGATATACATTGAACGTTGAGTAACTGAACTACAGCATACCACTCTTGTTTGCACCTGTCGTGCGCACATACGGCGAGAAAAAGGCACGAAGCGCGCCCACAGTGTGCATTCTTACGGGCCGCTCAGCGGAGCATCCACACTAGCAGCGCGACGCTGTCGCCACCTACATGTCGAGCTCGCGGCGAATATTGACGGTTGCTGTGTATCTCTGCGGTAGCGAATCTTCTCGGGTTAGTCGCTCGCGATAATCGCACGTGCACACGTGTACAACTTCCAAGCAAGTTTGTCGGAGCGTCCGTCCTTAGATTTATTGGTATTTTTAAAACTTGCGTGGCAATTGCGGCGTTGTGTTAGTCTGGTGAGTAGAATGCATTTATTGTGCTTACCAGACCGGGAGTCTTCGACCTTGCCCGTTGCGCGCAAGGTAGACGCTATTTCGAGTTGTGTTGATGTGCTTTCAAGGCGTCATCTTACGTTTATCTGTTCCATGTTTCATGTTTATGTTCCATGTTTCTTTCAATTCCTTTGACCAATTGAGATGATCTATTTTAAATAACATTGCCTGAAGTGTAGAGAAATGGAAGGGACAGTTGTCTTAGCAGTACCGCAGTAACAAACGTTTCTTTTGTAGAGGGGAAGAAATGTGGAAACACAACACGCAGCGGGTATATAGAAAGTGTGCTGCCGTTTCTATGCTGTTAATGTCAGTGATAACTTGAGACTTCAGGATAATTATCCAATATCCATAATTAGTGGTTGCTACTTCACGAACCGCGTTAGAAATAAGCCATTCTTGCATTTTTATGCCGTCAATATCGGTGGTAACCCGAGAGTCGAAATAATTTCCGACAACGCTCAGGTGATAAGTTCTTGCATCACTATGTGCACCCAACATTAACCCATTTCTGTGCTTCCTTGAACTTAGAAAGTATACTGCGAAAGCAGATTGCTACATTCTGTATTCGATCTGAATAACCTGTCCAGATGCAGACTATGGCTGACTGTGGAGACATTTGTCTCTACACTGGTGGTTTGCGACAATTGTTTTTCTTTGTCTGAAGAACAGAAATTAAAACGAATTATTTCCATTCCTTACATATACCTCTGAAATCATGGCTGTGGCATTCACTGTGGCTGAAGACATCTTCGGCACGCCGAGGCGTCGTCGTGACAAGTGTGGCAGATTATGAATGCATTGTGGAAGTCATAAAGCCACGAAAGAGTGCCTCTCGAGTGTTGCGTATTATACAGACGTTCACCACTCCGAATGGAGCAATGACAGGTGAGCCTAAAAATGTTCAAATATTTTTATATTTAAAATTGTTTCGCCTGAAAACGTTACCAGGGCTCGTGCTGAAAAATAAATTTTAGCACAACTAATCAGGCATTGTACGAGATCTTGTAGTACTTCCTTCTTAGAGGGAAGCGTAAATTTATGCTTCGATATTTTTATACTGTTTTTATTTTCTAGGAAATAGGGCGGACCGGGACTTAAAACAATGGAACAAGGAATGCATACTGCCATTTTCCTGGTTCTTGAAGGCGTGTGTTCACCGTTCTTGAAGGCGTGTGTTCACAAAAGGAAACACATGAAAGCCGTTGTACGGGATGAAATCATTGCATTCTACAAGTAAGTACGCACTCCCAGTTCTGGAACTTTGATGGTCCCTTTTTAGGTAGTTGCAATATACGTAATGGCTTCGGAACACCATTCCAGTGACAACTTGACCTGTAGGTGAAAACGACAGTAAGAGCTTTTGGGAACACGTTGGCAAAACTTTCCTGGAAATGCACTCCGAGGAGGCCCTGCCAGGAACGCCTGCATCTTAATTTTAGTTGGGTAAGTTGGCATTTTATTTTTGTGGGACTCAATTTATGGTAGTGTTTATTGAAGCTGGCATTTTATTTTTGCGGGACTGAATTTGTGGTAGTTTTCTCTGTAGCAAAATCTTACTGTTAAAAATAAATCGTGAACTCCAATATGGGAAATGCCTTCACATTCAGCCTGTTTCGGATGCTTCAACATGTGGACGAAAAAACTATTATTTTGCATTCAAGTTTTGCAAACATTTGCTTTCACATTGAGAGTTGCTGCTGTGATAATACGGCACCACGGCCCCTCCCAGTGCGGTTGCTTTCCAGAATTAGAGAACGGCCATTGACAGTCTGTGCTAATATTTTTTGACATTGTTTACAGCATTCCCAGAAAAGAAACCAAGAAATCGCTGTGATATTTCAATAAATTACTGTGCTATAAAAGGGGTATCCTAAGCAACTCACTCATTTAAAGCCATCGTCTAACAAATTTCTTGTTCCTTCCTTAAAGGTACATGACGTGGTCCAGTTTATTTTGAGAGAAGAAAATGGCAGCGTAATATTGTCTGCAAGAAACACGTCATGGATTTTCTGCCTGCGTTGTCACATCAAGATGTGGTCATCCTCCTCGCCGTATATTTCATCTTAATCTCCTGAAACCTATGCGACTTTGGAGAGTTCTTGGGACTTTTGCAGAGAGTTCTTGGCCATTTAACAGTGGCCTGGTGTCATTTAAGTTGAAAGCTCTGTTGAAAGACTTGATGTGTCACTCTACTTGGGGTTTTAAATTATTGTTCGACGTTGAAGCCTATTCGGAAAGATATGTCGTGGTTCAAATGATTGGTAGATGCAAGCGGCATGTCAATTGCAAAAGTGTAGTCGTGCTTCCTTGGCAATTTTTCATTATTGGCACAAAGCGCAGGCTGCCTTTGCAGCTACTCTGTTTACTCTGTTAATGTAGTTAATGGCACTGCACTGTAATGTTTTATTATTCAAGTGCAGCTGGTAATTTTTTTCCATGGCAGTGCTGCTGTGTGATGGATGCAAACGTGAGAGTAATTATTTACGCAGACGGTTTGAGGCTTTATTAATCAATTTTTTGTACTGTATCTTAGCTGATACCTAAGCCCTAGAAGAATGCGAAATATACATATTTGGCTTGAAAAAGTTGTTTAATTGGGACTAAGTTTGCATTTCTTGCTTGTTAGAGACAGTGCTTGGTCACAAGCATACTGTCGTCATGATAGTAGGGTTTGTATAGCACGCAACTGTGAATTTACCCTCAGATAAATGTTCCGGCTGGAAAAATGCTTCCAAGTTCGCTTGGTAAAATTGGTCACCTGTATGTTTCAACGCTACCTGGCTTGGTTATTTGGAATGTCTGAATTGTTCTTGAGGGAATTAATAACGTCTTTAGAGTTAGGCTGCTTGTTAATTTTAAAATGCGTAACCATGCTCCGAGCTATCTGGTTTGTAAAATTTTGTAAGATTCACACTGGCTGCGCTATGAGCTTTTTTTTGTATAAGTTATTTTAAATAGCTACAAATTGTCGGGGAAGCAACGCGGCTTCAGTGAAAGGCTTTTTCAGGGCGCGTATATAGTCGGTTTTGGCTACAGTTAGCTTGATATTACAGTTACCTTGATATTGATATATGGTGTATGTTTTAGTTGTGCAATAGTGCCACATGCTTCCGGTAAGTTTTTCTGTGCAAATGTTATATTGTTAGTATTGGCTCCGGTGTTCTTTTCCTACACTCTTGTAGGTCTTGTGATAATCCAACCGTGTATGGCTTGTATTTTTGGCTTTTCCCTACAATTTAATAGCAAAACTGCATATTTTGGAAGCGGGATGCGTAAACATGGTATGGCAAGCGCTGTGGGTGCTTCCGCATTTGCGGTACCCGATTTTCATGTGATAAAACAGCATATTTTATGGTCACTGTTGTGTAATGCTTTTTGAGTTAATGCGAGGGTAGATGTACAAGTCTGTTTGTGACGCGGTTGCGCTTAAAGCCATCTTTATTACCCATGTTTTTTTTAGCAAAAAAGAATGGTAAATATTAGCGAAAATAGGAAATGCCACTTAGATCGTTTTGGCCACTGATATCGTTTTTGGTATTTGATCCTGTACGCTGGTCATTTTCTGCCCAAGTGGAAACAGATATGTCTCCGTATCTCAAATGTACGCAATAATACGAGCGAATAAAATTTGCTTAGTGTTTTGAAAAGCATTGTATCAGTGCTAATAGGTTGGTTTGCTATGTATTTAATGCGAGTCTTGTTTCTTTTACATGCAAGCCAAAACCCAGAACAGGATGCGGCGGATGACGCCAAAGTCTCTGTGTGCCGCTCCAGGTATCTCAGACCAACTTTTATATAGAACTGTGCTCCGATAGGCAACTGTTGGGAAACTGCCAGGGACCACACTGCTGCGGCGGTTTCTGTTTCCAATTGTTGGTATCACTGTGGGACATATGTCAAGGCTGCGTTAGAATAGGTGCTTGCGGTTTCCTTCTGATACCAATGCATCCGCCAGCCTGGCAAATGACCTCAGTTTATACCAACAGGAAAGCAGATGTATCGGAAAAGTGGAAGTCCCATAGACAGCTTTTCAACGTCTATCGAACACCGTTTTATATAAACAGCTGGTCTGAAGGTACCTGGAACGGCGCACCGGATAAATCCATAATCATTTTACGTGGATCAGTGTTCCAGTAACTTACACTACCCGTTTATTTGGAACAGTGATCCGTATAGTTTTATTTGGAACGCCGATCCAGATAATTTAGCTGCAAAAATATGTGGTGCACTGTTCCACTTACATTTTCAGGGTATGTGGAACACGGTTCCAAATATATAAGTGGAACTTTTTTGCAAAAAAGTTCCAGTTACTAAGTGGATCTTATGTGGATCCAGATTAAGAGTGTACCCTGGAAGATAGACGAAAAATTGATAGGCTGAAACTGTTGTTTGCTCTTTATACTGGTTCCACAAAGGTAAATGCATCGGTTATACATTCAGCCATTTCAATCGCGCCCCACGAGACATCGGCACACGCACAAATTTGCTTCCGTATCGAGCCCGCACAAACATGTTCAAGATTCGTTTTTTTCCACGTACAGTATCGAATGGAATTCCGCTGCCTGAAGTGGTCTTCCACATCTCAGTCCATTTGCCATTTTGAGCGTGCCATATTGTCTGTACTGTAGTCTGTACTCGACTTGCTTTACTGTTTATCGCAATTGTGATTGTATAATAGGGAGATATACTCATCTCCGTTGTTCTGATGGTCGTGTTAACCTGTGTTTAAGCTCATCTATACCTCTCTGTATAATGTACTTATCTTCTTGTATTTTGTGTGCGCTTGTTTTTATCATTCATCTATCACGCTTACGTGTGTTTTCCACTTAATTTGTGTGCCTCTCCTGCTTGGTCTTTTTCAAGACCGCAGTATATATGTATATAAATAAAAATAAAAAATAAAAAAACCGAAGACGAGGATCGCAACGAAAAGCGGCCTCTGTTTACACCATGCGGCGCATCCGACACCATGCCACAGACCCCCCACGGTGCGGCGCCAGCGAGCGACGTGTGTTTATATGTGTGCGCGCTTGCAGACGAACCGACGCCAACCATCGCCATTTGAGGCACCGAGACTCTCCTCTTTGTTCGTGCCCTTACCCTCTTTCTGTAGTGTATACCTGTGCGTATAATAAAACAGTTCTTCAAGTGAACCCCACACTGTTCGCATCGTTCCTTGGAGATCTCCTGCGCGCGCGGCACCAGCCGCCCCGTTAAGTTAAAACGGAGCACTGCCTGCTCACAGGGTCTCTCTCAGGTAATCGCCAGGATTGCGAAAACGGAAGTGAAGCTCGATGAATTTATGGGAAGATAACGAGAATCCGCTGCTCTGACAGCGAGCCAATCGATGAGCTACATCACCCACGCGAAGTCTTTCCGCAGTGTTGCCATCTTTTTTTGAAGCGTACCGCTAAGTTGGGGTAAAAAAGTCGCTAAATAGTCGCTAAATTTGACAGAAAATTCGCTGAAATAATCGCTAAATTTTGAAAGCCTAATAAACCCATTTCAAGTAGGTAATTTTCAGTTAAATCTAACAGAAATAGTTCAAGAGGTTTAATGTAAAGTGAAAACAAATTTATTTGCTTCTTTGAGCTGCAAAAGTAAGAACAAAAAATGGGTGCTACACGCATACTTTTACAATAAAAAAACAGCTTTGCCTTTAAGCTTGAACCAGTGCACCAGAAAACACACACATGCTGCACACCAGAGTTACTGGATATATTGAAGAACTTTGCTGTACACGGTGACGGATGTAGAGTCTAGAAGAAAAGCTCTTCCTCGATGGTGGTAATGGCAGTCGAGTCCGAATCTGCTGACGTTGACGGTTCGTTGGCAGCTTTGTAGGCGTCAGCAGTGCCAATCAGACGAACAACTTCTTCTGGAAGTTCGTATTCAAAACACGTCTTCTCGTGCCTTTTGAGGCCTGCTCGTATTGTCAGGATGGCGTTCGCCATCGCTGGAGCCATCCTGTTACGGAGCTTCGTTTTCACCAAGTTGAGTTCGCTGAAGGATCGCTCGACTTCCGCGTTCGAATATGGCATTACGAGCATAGCCAAAGCAAACCTCGCTAAAGCAGCAAATGGGTTTCGCCCACAGGCATCTCGGTAGCTGTTTACTTCGCACCAAAAATCTTCAGTTGTGTTCATCTTTGACCATGTCACGCTTGTGATTGCCTTCCATTGGCTCTCAATTTCATCAATCTCGGACTCATCCAAACCCATTGCTTCAAGCAGTGGAACGAGTGATGGCTTCAGTGCAGACAGCGCCTTCTTAACTGACAGCTGTGCTATTTTGCTCAGCACTTCAATGTTGTCAGGGAGCCTTTGACGTATTTGGTGCACAAGAGAAACAACGAACTTCACGCACCGTTTACGCAGTGCTTCTTCATCCTGGGGGGAGAGGCCCTTCTTCTGCATTCCTTTTATGTGGTTCTCGAAAAGGTATCCTAGGTAAGGCTGGGGATCCAAATGATCCTCCACATCTGTGGTTAAAACACTGACCTGTGTAGTTGGAAGAACGACTTTTTGTATCAACGATACCAGTGTCGCGAAGCCCCGGTTCCATTTGCTTTTTTCAATTTTTTAGCATCCCTCTTCGGCCACCGAGGCCCCGCTTTTCTAAGAAACGTGTTGCCGATGTGGTGTTGGACCGTCGGCCGACCAGGAGACGACGGGGAGGCGAGCAGGCGCCTCGGGCTTCTGTTACCATCGGCCGCGGCGTTCCATGCCCCCCCCCGTGGCGTTGTGCGCTGGTTCGCGTTCGGGCTCCGTGGTCTCAGTGTTCATCCGACGACTTTCCCTTTTCCCCTGTTTGCTTTTGTGCGTTTTGTCTAACTACTTGCTCTACGCCCGTAATTCTCCAAGCGTGCGTTTTCGAGTCGAAACCTTGTGTCTGTGTTTTTGGTCCTTTTCACTTTGGCGGGGACATGTCTGATTGGAGCTTAGAAGCGTCTTCCTGATTCGCTGCGGGTGTGCCTAAGACTTCTCCCAATAGTCCCGCACACGCTAGGATGCGCTTTTTCCCCAAATGCGTCCCCCAAAGGCCAATATAACCGCGGCCCCTCTGGCGATTGAGAGGGCGCGCAACACCAGGAGAGCCGCTTTGCTGCCGATCGTCGGGGCCAGACGCCGGGAGCCCTTCGCCCGCCAGCTATGTTTCGCCTAAGTACTCTGAATCTTTTGACTGTCTTTTTCAATCGATGTAATAAGTGTAATTGTTTCAATTTCGTATGTGCTAAATGTCATCAATGCTACCGTAAATTAAACAAGTTAACCTTTAAAACCTCTTCGACGTCTCGACTTTTCCTTCCGATCTTCATGCTACAGTAGCGGCAGTATGTAACCAAAATACTACGTTACAAAAGTGGTGATAGGTGCGGGGTAGCGAACACCCCCTCTGCCATCATGGGCTCCCCCCACTCATCGTTCATCTTCCTGCTGTTCATCATCAACCTCTCCATCCACTCTACCGAACAAGCTTCAGCTGATCTCACGGCCTCCGTCCGCACACCGTGGATGGAAAAGGCGAGCGACGACATGTGCGACAAGTGGCAAAAGACTTTCCTACTCCACGGCCATCACCGCGCTACCAGCCCGGCGCAAGCTGGGCCCGCCATCGGCTCCTGCGAGGGAGAGCCCCCGGCCCCGACGCGGACCGACCGTCCCCGACCCCGCGCCGGCCACTCTCCATCGCGGCGGCGAGCTTCCCGCGCACGCAGTAAGGTGAGAGATTTTTGCCTCTCGGCGCACCGCATGACTGTGGCCTGTAGGCTTTTCTTCTCCGCGTGTCCGGGGCGCCCACTGATTGGTTGTCCTTTGATTCATTTGTTTTGCCAGCACCAGCCTGCTTATGTAACTAGCCGCTGTGGATGCTGAAGCATAATTTATGAGCGTGCAGCCGTTTTATCGTGGGGTATGTGGGCTCTTCGCGCGGGAGTTGGACAGCTTTGTAGTCAGAATCTTAACGGCACAGGCGTTCGGCTCTCCCGGCGAAGGAGCCCCGAAGAATAAGCCCCCACGCGCCTATGAATAGGCTGATTTTGGCGCAGATCTCGCTATATTAGAGACTGCTATCCGTTTCCTCGGCTCCTTTCCACCGAAGTTACGTTATGTCTTGAATCAAATACGGCAGCCACTTCGGGGTTGGGGGTCTGAGGGAAACGAGGAGTTGAGATGTTTACGCTGCACGCCGCTGCTCGAAGTACAAACAAAGACACCAGCAGGGGTGCCCGGGATTCCGCGGACGGGGGGAGCTCGCGGGCGTGCAGTTCTGCGAATGCGTCGGGTGGGCGAAGGTTTCTCACCACTGCTGATATTCGGCAGTCTCTGTTCTTATTTTGTTAGCATGTAGGGTAGCCGATACGTATACTTTTAAAGTCGTGTGTGCAAATATTTTATCGTGTTTTACCAGTATCATTTCCGCTCGTGTTAATGAACAAGTATGAATGTTTTTTTTTCGCTTTTATTGTTTGTATCGGAGTATTGAGCGGTTAGGAGCGTTTGAACTGTTCTAAAGGGCTTCGTCAGGTGCCAATGTTTATTTGGTATCACACTTATATGCGCGACCGGCAAGTTTTACATTTTGTAGCTGCTATGTTTCGATGGTTTGCAGTTTTCTCCTAACAAGTTTTTGGCGGTTTCTTTTTGTTGCCTTCCATTTTGGAAGGAATGTGCGGATTTACTTCAAGTGATACAAGTAAGGATGGTTACAGAAAGAGCAGAGTCGAATACAGATATGTAGTGTCGAGTGAAGTGCCCAACAGTGGCGGATGTACGCATATTTCCGCGTGTGCGTGAGATATAACTCCAATAGAGTGAGCTCCTGTATATAATTTTATTTCTGTCTTGTAGTGCCTTCTTATGAATTGTTTGTAATCGTTTCTACAAGGCATTTACTGGATTAGCGATTGTCGTCACAGTTTTTCTGAGTTTTATTTGAGGATTACTTTTCGTTGGCTAGCGATTTGATTTATTTTGTGTTCTGGTCTATGCGACCTGTTGTCTAAGGAGAGATTTTGTTTAGCGTCAAGCTCCTCAGAACTTTGTATATGGCATGAATGCCGGAGAGCTTTACGGTGTCAAGATGAGACTTTTAGACCGCGCCTGCTATTCCGATGTTATTCATGGTGTTCTTGTTATTTTCTTGTTATGTGTAAATGAAATGTTTTCGTCTGTGCTGGACCAGAGACTGTGCGTGTATGAACTGAAAACGGAACTCCATTAAGTGCCCGCGTGTGCGTTGACTGATTCCGAGGAGATAGTTGTCGACTCCTGGTGTTTGAGTCTGTGTTTCTTCTTCTTGAGTTCGTATGCCATGTCATTTGAGTATCACCGTCAGTTTGTGAAAATGTGTTTTTATGGTTTAGACTTTGTGCAAGAGTGAGGACACTCTTTTTTCCGTCGGGGAAGGTGTCGCGAAGCCCCGGTTCCATTTGCTTTTTTCAATTTTTTAGCATCCCTCTTCGGCCACCGGAGGCCCCGCTTTTTCTAAGAAACGTGTTGCCGAGTGTGTGTTGCCCGTCGGCCGACCAGGAGACGACGGGGAGCGAGCAGGGCGCCTCGGCTTCTGTTACCTCGGCCGCGGCGTTCCATGCCCCCCCCCGTGGCGTGTGCGCTGGTCGCGTTCGGGCTCCGTGTCTCCAGTGTTCATCCGACGACTTTCCCTTTTCCCCTGTTTGCTTTTGTGCGTTTTGTCTAACTACTTGCTCTACGCCCGTAATTCTCCAAGCGTGCGTTTTCGAGTCGAAACCTTGTGTCTGTGTTTTTGGTCCTTTTCACTTTGGCGGGGACATGTCTGATTGGAGCTTAGAAGCGTCTTCCTGATTCGCTGCGGGTGTGCCTAAGACTTGCTCCCGATAGTCCGCACACGCTAGGATGCGCTTTTTCCCCCAATGCGTCCCCCCAAAGCAAATATAACGCGGCCCCTCTGGCGATTGAGAGGGCGAGCAACACCAGGAGAGCCGCTTGCTGCCGATCGTCGGGGCCAGACGCCGGGAGCCCTTCGCCCGCCAGCTATGTTTCGCTAAGTACTCTTAATCTTTTGACTGTCTTTTTCATCGATGTAATAAGTGTAATTGTTTTCAAGTTCATATGTGCTAAATGTCATCAATGCTACCCGTAAATTAAACAAGTTAACCTTTAAAACCTCTTCGACGTCTCGACTTTTTCCTTCCGATCTTCATGCTACAGTAGCGGCAGTATGTAACCAAAATACTACGTTACACCAGCATGCGTTCGAGATCCTGGAGGAGCTTCGTCTGGTCAGCATCCTTTGCTTCAAACGACTTGTTGACCGCTTGAACTTCGCTTAGAATTGGCTTTAGAAAAAGTAAGTACGCCAAGTTGACATCGTCGCTGTACATTGCGTACAGCATTTCGGCGTTGTAGCACCTCTCACTGGATCTTGCTATTTCGAAGTGGGTTTTCAGCTCCAGCCACTGCTCCACAATTCTCGATACAGCCCGTTCGATGGAGAGCCAGCGCGTTGAACAGGCTTGCACGATCTTCAGTGGGTCTTCTCCGTCATTTATGGCGTTGTACAACCTTTTGTAGGCGAGCTGTCGTGAAGCTGACCTCGAAAACCAGTTGTACGTCTCGCTGACAAGGTACTCAAGGTTCCGAGGAAGGCAGTCCGCTACAGCGGCGGAAATCGCCAGCTGTAAAGAGTGACACACGCAGCGCACAAGGATCAGATTCGGCACTTCTGCTTTCAGTTTCTGGTACACGCCGTTGTTGACTCCTGTCATGACGCTGGCGTTGTCTGTTCCTATGCCGACCAGGTTGCGCACGTTCAGTCTGAACTCTTCGAGAACGTGCTTGACAGCCTCAACGATCCCGTCGGCGGTGCACGTCTCTAGGACACACAGTGATAGGAAACTGGTCACAATTTTTGTCTTCTCTGCGCTGTAGTAGATGATGGCAATGGACAAAAACTTGGTGACACTGATGTCCGTGGACTCGTCAATAATGATGCTGAACTTGCCCTCACCAACGTCTGCAGCAAGGTCACTCTTGAAGTGCGGGTACAGCACGTACTTCAGCAACGATGCGCATTTGGTGCGCTTCATGCGGTAGCCCCTTGCTGTGATGCTGTCAGAGAACGACTTCTTGATCACGCCGGATAGGTGATCGGCAGTGACAATGCTGCAATGCTCAGCAACAAAAAGGGCCACTGTACCTTCAGCCGCACTTGAAGAAGGGGTCACAGCCCTCGCAAAGCTGAGCTGGGACTGCGTTGATGAAACACACGCCGCGGCGGTTTTGTGTTTCTCGGTCAGTCGGTGCTTCCCGAGATCGGAGTACTTGGTTCCAAGTTCGCATCTGCAGTACTTGCATTCAGCAACTTTAGTACCGTCGCTCTTGGTCTTGCAAACCAGCCAGCTGCTTAGCATGGGGTCTTTGAGCCATTCATCTCTGAATTTCTGACTGTACTTCACTTTCGGCATCTTAGCGTCGAAACATAAAGCTAAACCATCCAAACACACCAGCTGCGTAACTGCCGTCTTCCTTGGCTTATCAGGGATCACTATCGTCGGCTTTACTTCCGACAGATGGCGATGGCGTGGAGGATCTGAGCGGAGAGATTCGGAGAGAATCGGCGTTGCCCGCTAAAACAGATGTACAGACGGTCGACAGGTTGGCGCCTTCCCCGCCTGCGAGGTCGGCTTGCATGTTCAGTGTTTGTAGTCTAGAGAACGCCACGGAGACTCGTGTTTCGTGTATGTGCGTTTAGTGGCAACCTTTCGCAGTATCGGCTTGCGGCCGGAATCACCGCGGCTTCGTCTGCGCGCAGTTCGCTCTACACCCCCCCCCCCCACACACACACACACACACACACACGCACGCGCACTCTGAGACGGCCCGTCTGCCGGTGGCTCAAATGAAAGTTATACGCGAGGAGCTTCCCCTACAGGCAAAGAAAGCAATGCCTCGTAAAGATCGGCCAACAAGGGCCTGGAAAAAACTCCTCGCAAGCTCTCCACCGAGGTGTAGGTGGATGAGTCACCCAGAGGCACGAGACGGAAAGAACTGCTGGCGCCAACGGGGGCGGCGGCATTATCAAGTGGCAGCTTGTACCCTTGGTTCGCAGGACGCTGCGGGCCGCTTCTTTCCTTCATACCCTGGCGATAGAAGGGTCTACTGAAAGGAAACTCCGGTCTCAAGTGGTCAAAATCTTCGGTTTCCGACCGTCGGCGAGAGGACGAGGTCACTGACCACATTAGTAAGACAGAGAAGGCTCTTTATTGAAAAAGCAGAGAAGTTTGCCGGCGTTTACAGTCGCCTATATACATGCTTCTCTGCTCAGGTATGGGGATGGGGAAAGAAAAGGCCCAAGAGCTGGGCAGGATAGAAAAAGTAAAAAAAAAAAAAAAACTGTCGTGGACTTGGCGCAATAACGGACTTTCCCAAATCTGGTTTTTGGTCTGAGCTTAGACCACGTAATTTACAATTTTCTAAATAAGCGAACAGAATCCGTAGAGCTTGGCGCTGCTTCGAGGGACAAATACATGGTCCTAAAATAATCGTGAGACTTATAGGTCCCTGTTCTAGAAGTTCAATGTTTTCAAACATGTGTGATCGCGGTTCCATATAGGCGGAACATTCTGATAAAATGTGTCAACGGTTTCTACACAAGAACAATTATCACGGTGCGGATTTGGCGTCGCTCCAAGGCGAAATGGGCAACGCGGGTTCAATAGGCGACTATTGTGTATATACAGTTCACCCACATAACAGGGAGGATTGTTCAGCCGTAGACGATGATACAACGTTTTCAGGTTAAGCCGAGACTCCCGAGACAGCTCGCCTTAGGTCAGTGGCGGTCCCAAGGGGGGGGGGGGCGAAGGGGGGGCGGTAGCCCCCCCCCAAAGAGATCCTCAGTTTCTTATTTTTAGTTTTTTTTAAGCATTCCACTTGCGCGAAGTTAAATCCCAGCGGGTTGCACAGCATACGCGCACACGACTCCATGGTTATCACCACTTCAGTAGAAGAATTGGCGCAAGGAGGGGAGCGATTCTTTATTCGCCTCGCCCCCCCCCCCCCCAAAAAAAAAAAAAAGAATCGCCCCCCCCAAAACCGATCTCTGGGACCGCTACACTGCCTTAGGTGACCCTTCATGTGTGTCCAAATTTGGCAACCGTATTTGTGTTTCCCGCCAATGTAAAGTGGCCGTTGGCGTTCAAGCCGTTCAAAATACTAGGATACGGTTGAATACCGAAGTCGCTAAAATTTCACTGAACTCGCCGGTAATTCCGCTAAAAAAGTCGCTGCCCGCTAAATTTGAAATATATGTCGCTAAGTAGATGAAAAGTCTCTAAATTTAGCGACAAAATCGCTAAAATGGCAACACTTTCCGGCAACAAGCAACTAGACGCGCTATGTACGCAGCACATACCTCGCACCCGCTCTTTCGGGTCCAGAACTAGATGAATGACGACAGCGCAGCCGAACGAAACGCTGAGAGCGCGGAACCCAGACCGCGCAACCAAGGGCATCGCACCTGCATTGCGAGTGCTAGGGTTGCTAGCGCGACGAACGGGACGCACGCCACATTAAACGCGGCAGAGGTTAGGAGCGGTGAGGCGTGC
The DNA here is from genome assembly GCA_013339765.2 of Haemaphysalis longicornis. Taxonomy (NCBI): domain Eukaryota; kingdom Metazoa; phylum Arthropoda; class Arachnida; order Ixodida; family Ixodidae; genus Haemaphysalis; species Haemaphysalis longicornis. The sequence continues at coordinate 373,424 of CM023457.1, read as the reverse complement.
CTTTCACTGCATGTTTACAAAATTCTGATTGTAGGGTTTAACGCGCCGACGCAACGCAGGCGATGAGGCGCGCCGTAGTGGAGGGCTCCGGATTAATTTTGACCACCTGGGGATCTTTAACGTGCGCCGAAATCTCGTACACACGGCGTTTTGCTTTTCGCCTCCATCAGAAAAGCGGCCGCCGCGGCCGGGGAATCGAACCCGCGACCTCGTGCTCAGCAGCGCAACGCCTTAGCCACTGAGCCACCGCGGCGGGTATGCTTACAAAATTACGCGTTAGTATTTATAAAATAAAATATCGGGAAACACTGGGACGTAAAACGATTGCACATATCTTCTTGTTGACTTTATAGTAACAAGCTGTAACCAAACAAAACGGGAAACTGGAATGGGGCGCAAACAGGCTTAAGCGCTGGACACATGTACGACTAGTGCACGCGATTCGCATGCGACTGATAGTTACGATTGATCGTTAGGACCTGTTTCGGCGTCGATCGCTGGTCGGAGGAGGCTCACGACGTGCGACTGGCAAGCCAGATGCAATCGGTGCCATCGTTGCCAATCGTCGTGAGGCCACAGCCAATGAGAGCCCGCTGAGCCCCAACCCCCCGCACCGGCGGGCGTTGCTCTGGTCGGCTCGGGTGTTTGGAAACTTTAGGCTTAGCATCCTGGCGGATATTTGATCGCCGCTATCTGTGGTAACTGCGAATGACAATCCGTAACACAACTTTCATCACTCACTATCATCCCTTTTCTCGCATAAGCTACTTTTTTTTAGCGATCAGATTGATTCAGAAGAGCAGCGACAAGCGCGGTTGCTACCGTGGTCTGCGCCGGTTCGAGCCGCTGAGCGTGCCGAGCTGGCAGGCGCGACCGACGTGTGTGCGGACTGTTTCCGAAGGCAGAAAACGCTTCGCGATTGCCTTCTTTATCAATTCTTGCGAACAAACGCGCGGATCTACAAATTCAGCTCAGCGATCGTCGTAGTTGAACATCTGCGTTAGCCTGTTTCGATGCTTCCGCGCAGGTATTGCCAGTCTCTCGACCGGTCGGCGCACCGCCCGCAGCGCGCCGCGGGGTCCGGTCAGCGTATACGCTTGCATCGCGGCAGATATCTGATCGCCGCTTTTAAAATAAGCCCTGATAACAAACCCAAGCACAATTTTTCACCACACTAACACCTACTTTCTCGCATGTGGAACTTCATTTAACGATCAGATAGATTCAGAAGAGCAGCGACAAGCGGTTGCTACCGTGGTCTGTGCCGGTTCGAGCCGCTGAGGTCCGAGCTGGCAGGCGCGGCCGGCGTGTGCGCGAACTGTTTCCGAAGGCAGGAAACGCTTCACGATGGCCTGCTTTATCCATCTTTTGCGATTAAACGCGCGGAATCTACAAATTCAGCTCAGCGATAGTCGTAGTTGACCATGGAGCAAAAACGGTGGGCGGAGCGACGCCGAAGACGCATCGCATGCACGCATCGGGTTCAGTGTCTCAAATTCACGCGTACGACTAGTCGTGGTGACAGTCGTAACGATCAGTCGCATGCGAATCGCGTGTACAAATCGTACATGTGTCCAGCGCTTTAAGCGCCGGCACGCGAGCCGCGAGCACGCGAGCGGCGCGACCAGCGCGACTGCGTCGCGCGACTTCGCCGGTCTCGTTTCTCGCCCGCCGGTCTCGCCCGCTCCTCCGGGTTCGCGCGCTGCCGCCAAGGAACGCGCTGCCGCCAAGGAGGTTCCTTGGCGGCAGCGCCAAGGAACCTACGCCTACGCTCGCGCGTCGCCTCTCTTCCGCTCTCTCTCTCATCCTCTCCTCTCTCTCATCTCTCTCTCTCTCTCTCCTCCCTCCTATTCTCTCTCTCTCATCTCTCTCGTCTCTCTCTCTCTCTCTCTCTCTCTCTCTCTCTCTCTCTTTTTTTTTGTTTCCTTTTTTTCCCGGCGCGCACGTGCGCCACGCGCGAGAGTGGAACCGGAGGCAACCCGCGTGCAGTGTTGTACTTATCGGCGTTCCTGGAACTAGTTCCTTTTTGGAGGAACGGAGGAACGCCACCGTTCCATTAAATTGTCGGTGGAACTGTAACGGTAACTCGTTAGGTTTATGAAGAAACGGCAGGAACGGCGTTCCTTCTGCAAACGTTACATTGCTAGTGGTTGGCTATTTTTGATGCCAAGGCTCGAGTACAAAAATCCAGAAGTCGCTACTGTGTTTCTCTTCCTACAAGCTGGCCAGTTTGCCCGCGCCCTTCAGCGGAACCTGCTTGAATAAAACGTCTCTCTCTCTCTCTCTCTCTCTCTCTCTCTCTCTCTCTCTCTCTCTCTCTCTCTCTCTCTCTCTCTCTCTCTCTCTCCTCAAAAGTCAAAGGCAAAAGAATAACCATGTAGCGCAGCCGCGAAAATGCTTTTCAACTTTCATCGTTTTTCTGGAAAGGCCAGGATGCGCGTCTGGCCGATAGAATTGTTCCCTGCGGGGGAAAAGTTGTCAAAGTCCGAGCGGCGCTGCAGGTTCCTTCTGAAACCGCCGTATCTGTATATCGTCAGGAGTAATTACGGCATTAGTGCACGCGAGGTGCGGGTGCGTTGCTCTGCTATGCTATAAGGTTTAAGGGATGGGGGGGGGGGGGGGGGGGGAGGATAGATGGGTGAAAACAGCCCGAAATGGTCTGGGGGTGGGGTGCCGACGGGGGAGTTGCGCTCACTGTGAGGTAGTTCAGAGTGTACCGGCTTTGGATAGGGCTGGGCGCGCCGCAGTGTCTCGGGATGCTGTACTGCTATACGCATGCACTTCGGCACGGCGCGGTCTGTGGGTCGACGGGAGTGCCAGGAACTTTTGTATTGCACGCATCGTGTTGACAAGGGACAGGAATTTTGCCATTGTTGGGCATAATTTCGTCGCGTGCCGTATGAACAATACCTGAGAGAGGCCGCCCGAGCGTGGACGGCCAAGGTTCAGAGTTACTTTAGTTGCTCGGTTTCAACCTGTGCTCTGATTTTTTATAGCGTAAATATTTTTACGCTATTATTTATGCTCCGCGTTATTTCCTGCGCTTTTCCCTTATGCGTATTTCTAGCCACAACAACTTATTTGTGCGTCGCGTCCACATATTTGCCTATTTTTGGTCATTTACGTTATCTACTACACTGACGGTGTTCGGTGTACTTTGTAATTCTTGCGCGTAGATTTCACGTGTCACTACGCTGCTGACTTTTATTTTTTTTTATTTATCTTGACTTCAACTTGTATTGTGAACCTTGAAGCCCTTACTTGTACTGTTGTGCTTTGTCACTCGCAAATTTGTGCAGTATGATCCGCAAAGCTTCACTTTTGTAAACCCCTTACTCAATTCCCTGCACAAGACTGTAAGGAATTTTAAATAACCTGCAACATTGTAATAACCGTTCATTAAACACCTGTGCATTGTTCCTTTCCAGACAGTTTCCAATGCAAGAAATTTAATTATATTCCTGCATGTAACTTCCTATTTGCACATTTGAAGCGCAGTAACCTTACTGCGCGTTTGTAAGACCCAAGTGGAAAGTGCCATATGTGTTGCACCCATAATAGATGACCACCAAAATTCCTGGAGTTTGTCCGGTGCTGAATGAAAAAAATTGCGTGGGAGCGTTTCTTTCGATTCATTTTTATCTCCAGACAACCTGCTGCAGGCAATGTTCGTATAGTACGCAGTTTCGTGTGAGTTTTAAATTTCCCACTTTATTTCGCCTCTATATTATCCGACACCATATTTTAATTTAAAAAATATAATGTAACGATAATGTAACGACACGTTCCAATGTTCGAAGTGTAACTGGAACGCGTTCCTTTCGCAATAAAGGAACTTGTAACGGAAACTCGTTTCGAAATTCGGGAGGAACGAGGAACGAGCTTTCGTTCCTGTTTTAGAGGAACTTGTACAACACTGCCCGCGTGAAAGCTGAGCTTCGTAGCCCAGAGCTGCTGCTTCGGTGCAGCTATTCCGGCCTCTCTGTAACGAGGGGCATCCCCCAGAGCATGCGTTCTAAAAGGCTTTTCTGTCCACATCTCGGGCAGTCCGGAATGGAAAGATAAAAAAAAAGTGACGGGAGGCAAGCGGATTCATGCACTATAGAATTCTGCGATGAAGCGGGAATGAAAATAATGAAACGGGTGTAACGGCGTAATTTGGTCCAGCACCGCTACTGTTGAAGGATGAGTCCGGCGATGAAACACTCGAAGGTTTTAGAGGTTCAAAAGGTTAACTTGTTTAAATATGACACTTCGATTTAAAACATAGAGGCAAAACGTTACAACTGATACATAAAAATAGGAGAAAACAGGCAATCAAGAGTACACTCTTAGTCGCGTCCCGGATGGCGTCCTAGTTGTATGCGGTGGGCAGTCTCAATACCGTGATATAAGAGGCCCTGACAGGTTTCTTTTCCGTGACAAAACCTCAGGTGGTTGCATCACGCTTATATGCTGCACCAACGGCCAGTGTCACGGCTATAAACTAGCAGACAGCCTGACGCCAGAAATAAAATAAAAAAGGGGGGCAATCGTGAAGCTCCGAGCGATATGTGTGGCTTGCGGCGCATGCGCGTATTCCTCCTCACACAATCGCCCACGAGCTACTTTTGCGGTGGCCGACGACGCGCGCCCGACGACGCGGCGAAAGCCGAAAAACCTTCAAAAATGTCTCGCGCGCACATGCGCAGTAGGAGTGGAAAAAAGTTCGCGCGCGGCGAGTTGTCGTACGGTGATTTGTCTCTATCGCGCACGTGCGAGGAATTTGACCGCGGAGCAAGTTGGGGTCCCGCGCTTTGACTCCTGCTCTGTGTAGTTCATACTTAGTTCCGAGCGTTCACCCTTCCTTGACCACGTTCGCTACCGCTGACATCGAATGTGTGCTTCGAGGTTCGTGCAACAGTGGAAACAACTGCAAATGCGATGGGAATATTAGGGCCACCGGTCACGCAAGCCGAACAGCGACGACATTTCAAGCCGGCTCGTGTGTGTATTGCGGCCATAGCCCGGTTGAACACGAAAGGATAGATCCCTGGACTTCTTGTTTTTTTTTTCCCGAGGGGTGGGGGGCGCAGACTGTAAAAAATAGGTGTTTGCAGACAATTAGTAAAGGCCATGAAATTATGCCTTTTTCGTCGTCGTAAGAAGCCCGCGCCAAAACCGTTCTCCGATACCTGGGGCTGTACGGTAAATGTGAAGGGCTTTATAGAGATGATTTGGTTTCCCTGTGCGACGGCCGTTTTGGGATCCAGGCGAAAAATGAAAACGCTTGCACATGTGATGCACTTCCGTTGCCGTAAAGAGTACCGTGGTGTCGTAAAGAAATTGCATTTTTCCATGCGTTTCATTGTCCAGGTCAAGGCACATAAAACCCAGTTTGAATTTTGTATTTTTCAATATTCCATGGCCACTGCTTGCCATTTTCGGTAGGCGTAGCAAAAAGTTATGTAACGTTTTTTTATAACTAGGTTTTCGCGTCATCGTTTCGTCTCGTGACTTTTCTGGCGCGTGAGGTAGTCTGGCTTCTGCGGCGATTTGTAAAGTTCATTACGGTGCGTTTAAGTGGTAAAGTTTTCACATGAAGCAACATGTATGAGTAACACCAGTACCGATCTTGTTGTGTTCGCCACAGCTGTCGTCTGTCTGGAGTGTCAACTCGCGGTTTGCAGAAACATGATAGCATTGGCAGCGCACACGCGGCGCGGCGCCGGCGTGGAGGTCGCTCGAAGTTGTGGCTTCTAATGTTGTTACAGATGAGCTGGCTGTTGCTCGGTGCGCGCAGTTTACCTATGCTGTATCAAAAGATATTGCTAGCAATTTTCTTCCATCTTTAATAAAATGTTTTGCGCCATACTATTGGTGGCAATTGTTTCATAAAAATAAACTAGGGCACATTACCCTCCGTATGTAACAGCGAACAGACTTTCTTTTCGACGTGCAATTGACGTGTCTCCGTCATATAAAATTATGGCAACGTTTTCCTCGCACGCCTTTGCACTGAAAAAAGCGCTCGGCCTTCCTATGTATATGAAGAATAACAGTCCTTTTTGAGTGCGTTTGAATCTACAAGCAGTAAGAAAGAAATAATTGCCTAAACTACAGCGATGCACTTACCTGATTTATATTTTCGCATATCTGCTAACGCGTTGGTAATACTTCTGCTGCACCCCTTCAGGCTATACTGTTTTACCACCGATAAATAACGCCACCCTTTTGTACCTGGTCACTTATTCACCTGCCGTTTCTTCACGCAGTGCCAACACAACAAATTGCTACCCGTGACTCAACGTTTTTGAGATGTTTACAACGCTGTTTCGATTCCAGTGGTGCGAAATTCCAGAAGCAGCAGCTCCCGGCCCAAAGATTGCTTGGGGCGATTCTACAAAGGCCATCTACATCATCGGAAGTGGTGTACCTGGACCATAATTGAAGCCCAGAGAATGTACTTTTTATTTGTTTGGTATTATATTGCATGAAGGACATGAGATACCCGTCAGCTTTAGGCCAAACGTTGGGCGTTATACAGTCAGTAGCCTGAAAAAAGACGAGTTTCCTCCCTGTTTTGTAAACAGCAAGCTGCTGAAAATTCGATAAATAAAAACAATAATTTTATCTTGACAGGCCGTTATTTGCTCTTGCACAAAAATATTTTCATTTGTGCGTTCCATAAGGGCAATCTGCTAATATTTGTATTTGTTATTTCAGTATAAGTCGTTTGTGTTCATATTTGTATTTTGGATATCAAATAAAAGAAAACATCGCTTACTTCGACATGGTGTCATTTTGTAATTTTCATCTCACACTTGTGCATGCTCATGAATTCGAGAATGACAAAATACTTGAACATTTACCTACCCAACTCAGTTCTCTGTTCGTGTCCCAAGCTTGTATGAGTATAAACTATCAGTTCAAGATCCGGATAGGTTTTAGGTATACAGATACTTGCTTTACAGCTTTGCTTGTAACATGGCATTATAAATAAAGGGAGTTTTTTTTTCGTGGTATGCGCATTGAGGCCTGATAAATCAGGTTGCAATATACTGAGATTATGAAGGTAAAACCTCATTGCATAAAAACAGGTCATGAAGATGTTCCAGAAGGGCACAAATTAAAAATGATTTAGGGAAATTGCAGCCATTGCAACCCATTTATTTGTGGCATTGTTTTATACGGCTTAAACTTTCGATGCTCTAGGGTGCGTTCATCCCCAAGTGCTATGGTTTTGGTGAACTGCCTTGAAAGTATTGAAAATGCTGAACCGGCGACCTTGCGCTTCGGCGTACAATAATATAACTCGTTAATAACGGAAGCGCGAATGAAACGAGGCCACTTAAAAAAAATTGCAGGAATTCCGAGAATTGTCTGCTAATGCGCCGCATTTTTATGCCGCTTCTCTTGAGTGTAAGTCTGTTAGAGCCAATTTTATTGGTTTTTCAAAGCCCGGTCCGTCCAATTATCTCCATTTACCCTATCAATCACTTACTTGCGCCAAATCTGCATTTTTTGTAAATGAAGGGCGTAACAAGGCTCAGCATTTCCGTATTTTTTATTGTCCTTGTTCTTTAGTTTTTCATAATTCTGTTCGAACCAATTATCTCCATCTACGCTATGATAACGATTAAAAGCGTAATTTCAGCTAAATCTGCATTATTGTGGAAATGCAAATCGTTATACAGGTCGCCATTTTTTGTCATTGTTTTATATTTTTCCTAATTTTTAGTTTCTCAAAATTTTGTTTGACCAATGATCTTCATTTACGATATTATAATGAATAAAGGTGAAACTTCCGCGAAACCAGCATTTGTTGGAAATGCAGGGCGTTACAAGTTACAACGGCCGGGCGCTTATCTGGCCCTGCGTGAGAAAACGCTAAGATATTTGTTGTGTGCTCACGATCCATAAAAGAAAACGCAGTATCTGGCCTCCCAACGGCTCTTTACCTGGGCGTCGACGCAGCAATTCTGCAGGCGTCGCGACACAATGTTAGGTAGAGTGGGTGATTTAATATTGCTTCATTACATTACCAGATGCGTTTTTTACTACCGCACCCCTATTACAAAAACAAAGGTCCAAGCATGTAACCGCACCATCAGAAGAGCTACGACGAGCAGAAAAAATTTAGTACACCATTTCATGCTTGGTATAATTGCCACTCGTGACGAGACAGCTCTTATTTGCAGTACAAACAGTGCGCCTTACGTGTTAGTTATTTGCAAGCATTGTCATATGGGACACTTTCCACCAATGGCCAAGAATACTTTCGGTAACCAGGCAGAATACCTGTTATCAATTCCGTTTGCATCGATTGAATAAATCCCCGCACGGCGCATCATACTGTTGGAACGGGCACACAGCATGACAAAAGGATTCCGCTCGTACCAGTGTACTTAAATTCCCGCAAACCATATAGTATTATGCCTCTTTGGTAGAGCGATTCAAAAACGGTGGTCTAAAGAAAGCCACCCGTTGCCGAATGTGTTATTTAAGACTCATGCTTGACGTGCAACAGCATGCAGAATACTTATAAGCCCACGCTTGCACTACCCAGCAGCCCGGGGGTCGTGGCGCAGTGGTTATGATGTCTGCCTCTTGATTGCCCCTTGATGTGTTGTAGTAGACCCAGGTTCGATTCCTCGTAGGGTAATGTGAATGTGCTTATGAATACTTTGTGTGTCTTGTATAACGTAGCGTATATTAGAGCATTCACCACGGGGTGCTGGCGTTGGCCTGTCAATGCGGACGAAAAAAAAACGGATAGAACCGATCCTGGCTGAGTGCATTGATTGTTTTTCTTTTTTTTTTTTGATGAAAAGCAACAAGGCCGCTTATTTGAGGGGCCGTATGATTTGGGGGCCGCTCGTAAGCGGGAATATATTAGCCTAACGGGCTAATAGAAAAATTACGGCTATGGTAGAAAAATTACGGCTAGCGGCCCGCCGAACACATGGCCCGGGATTTAGGTGGCCCTCTAGTTAGGCGGCCCTCAATATGGCCGCTTAAACGCCGGGCCGCGTGTTCGGTGGGCCGCGTGTTTTGCGGGCCGCTTGTGCTCGAGGCCGCCTGAACTGCCGCTTTATAAGCGGCTTTAAATTGACGCGGCGGCCCGCCTGCATGCGGATCGTATAACCAGGAATTGACTAAGAGTGTACTTAACGAAACATAGCGGGCGAAGGGCTCCCGGCGTCTGGCCCCGACGACCGGCAGCAAGTGGCTCTCCTGTTGCAGCTCGCCCTCAATAACCGGCGGAGCCGCGTTATATCCGCGTCACGGGGTCCGGTGGGGGACGTATTAGGGGAAAAAGTGCATTCTGGAGCGCGCGGATCGCGGGGAACAAGGCACACCCGCAGCCAATCCGCGAGACGCTTCTTAGCTCCAATCAGAACACAGACACAAGTTTTGAACCGGAACACGCGCGCTTGGAGAATTATTTGTGTAAAGAAAGTAGTTCATACAAAACACACTAAGTAAAGAGGGGAAAAGACAGAAAGGTCGTCTGAAGGACCCGGAGCACGAGGGCGACCAGCGCACACGCCACGAAGGGAAGGAGACGCCACTGCGGCGCAGCTGGGACGATGGTCCCAAGGAGGTTGTATACAACCTCCTTGGGACCATCCAAGGAGGTTGTATACAACCTCCTTGGATGGTCCCCCTCAACAACCGCGCCCCTCCGGTCGGTCAGCGCGCAAAGGCACACTCCACATGCGTTTCTCATAAAAAAGGGGGCCAGGGCCTAGCCTCGTCCGAACTGTTCTCACACAAAGCACTTGGAAGCAAGAGCCCTGGCTGCGGGCACAGAACTCAAAACAACCAGAAGACCTCCGCTTCGCGGCACGGGAATGCACACGGGGGGCGATTCCACGAGAGAACGAACATGCGTGTACACGACCATTTTTTGTTCATTCTGGTTTTTTTATTATATATGCGCGCAATATGGAAACCCCCGAAAATCAAGTTTGTTTTCTCCTGAGGTGCGTAGTTCGGGAGAAAAAAATGTTTGAATGTGCCCGGAGCGCAGCGGTGGTTTCGGCAACTGCAGATTTTTCCAAGTTTGCGTCTCTGTGTACGTCAAGGAGGACAAGGGGTGTGTATAAAATGTTTTGGGCCATAAACTAGACCAGAATGCTAATCTGTATAACGCAAAATCAGCGTCCTGAAGTGAACAAAAAAATTAAAAAAAAATCGTGAAATCGGCCCAGACGATAATTTGTTAGTGTTTTTGACGCCCCCTATCTACATTTCTTCTTTTCTGAAAAACGTGTAAGTCGGCCATTTTATTGGCCATACGTATCTGAACGCATAAACAAAAGATGGTGTTTGTAGAAAATTTAGAAGTACTAAAAAAAATTGAATAACTTCGGCTCTTTTTCAGAAATTGCGCAAATTCAAAACTCAATATAAAAAAAACCCCATACTCGATTTTCTTCAAAATTGCAAAAATAAGACTCCTTTACTTGGACAACAAAACTGTGGAAAAACATGTTGCATCATTTTGTTGAGAACAAAATTATAAGGGGCCAAACTTGGGGCTCGCGCGACGCGTCTTGGCGCGCCGCGGTAAGTTCTGGCCGCTGTTGCCGGACGTTGCGCGGGTGCACACGGGCGGTAATTCATATTCCACTGCCACATGCCGGCACGGTCAATCTCTTTCCAGTATTCCCAAATGAAAAAAACTATTCTGGAGATTCTTCTGTTTTTTTTTTTTTTTTTTTTTTTGCCCGCCTCTGTTTCCCTAATTTGTTCTTTAACGAGCTAACTTTCTGGCCGATACCAGCTCGAAAGCGCTCCTTTGCGAACGCCACTCTTCTTATAGGGAAAGGAAAGAAGGATTCGAAACAACAGGAAAAGTTTTTCCGGTGGTTATATCGGGTAGATGTGGTAGGAGTGGTCGAAATTTTCTATTATTATGGCGCTTCGGTCACAGCACGAGTAAATTACTGAAGGTATTTCAGTTTTTTCTCAAGAATATTTATTCAAGCAAAAAGACACAAGTTTGGAAATTGGCTGTCAGACTATCGTGATTAATTATTTACAGTCAGGAACACAGCAAAAGGCATACGTGTGGGAATACAACTCAAGTAAAATATTTATAATATCTGCACCACAGCTTCCTCGGGCGCTCATACAGTCAAGCACCGCCACTTCGCAGACGTGTAGTTTGCTCTGGAACGTTCGTACAGCTGATATTTCTTCTTGAAATGGCTGGCTGCACCGTCACTAACGTAAACAACGTAGCTGTACAGAGGGGCACTTTCTTCCAGGCATTCGTGCACCTTGTGGAGCGAGCGCATAGCATGCATGTGCGGTATCGTGTTGCATGTGATCGCTAACTACTGCGAAGCTCTGAACTGATTTTCTTGTAGTTACAACGCACGTAAACAGTGAAAACCTGTGGTTTGTGCCAGTGGTACGACTGGACTTCATTTGGCAGAATAACTGTCCAATTTCCGAGAAGTCGAAGTGCAGTACAATGCTTGATCGCCGTTCGCATCTTTTCGCTTCGTTTATGGCAATGGCCTGGGTCCGCCTAATAGAGTCATGGGAAATCCACTTGGTGACCCATTTGCCTAGCTCCTTCACGAATGCAGCTGGCGGTAGACTCTTTTTTATCAGAGAACCAATTTCCCATACAGCGTATGTGACGTCTTCTTCGTCCGAAACGCCCAAAGCGGACATGGTAAGGTTGTCGGACATTGGGAATTGCCGGCACGCGCCCAAGAAACACTGCGTCGATGGTGAGGTGCAAAGACAAAGCTCCTTTAAGTTGCTCATTCTTCGGTCAACCCCTGTAACATTTTGCAGGGCCAAAGCAGACAGGTCGGCATTCGCACAATAAACGCAGACGCACACTTCATGCTGGGGTGAGTGCAAGACTTGGGCGGGAATGAACTGTGGGTGGGTGAACGGGTCACACTTTTTTTTTCAGAACAACATCCGCTAGGCTTCCCCTGCCACATCTATCAGGATAAGAGTGTGCGGGTAGTCGAGCAAGCAAACACGCGCACAAATCCACGTGCAAACACTTAGGCACAAACGAAAGCATCCACCCATGAAAAAAAAAAAAACTTTTAAGGGGAGGAGTCAAAAGCAAACAAAAATATGGCAAGAGTAAAGCAAAGGGAAGCATCCGTTGAGAGCCCATCAACCAGTGAGTTGAAAGGACAGAAAAGGACGGGGCAGTAGCCTCCCCTTACTGCAATTTTCGTACGCAAGCGTATCAAAATCGCTAGGAATACTGTAATGTACGCTTCGCCTTTGTGATATGTGACTAAACCATAAATATACGGCAATAATATGACAACAGACCGGAATTTAATAATACGTCAAGAAGCCAGGTACCCGACCGCACCTGATTCTCATTCCAGTAAAATAGGTGCGCGTGCACGTGGCGTCTCCGAAAAGCCTCCTACGGCCTCGTAAGCCGTGGTGCAGGTGTTTGTTTCCTGGTTAGTTATTTTTAAGGTCGTTCTCCTCATGTTTGCCTCAAAGATGCGGTGGGATACCCTGTACTGACGCCAGCGAACCATGCACCACCAGCGGAAATGCGCCCGTCGTGGTGGGGAACTGATTAGGGTCTGAAGGTCAATCCATTCCCTCTCTTGTAACTGCCCGAGCGCCATCTGTTTCGGTTGCCTGCGCATCGGAGGAACCTTTGTTTTTTTTTTGTTTTGCGTCCCGCAAAATACTGGCGCCGCAAAGGAGCGCTTTCGAGCTGATATCGGCCAGAAAGTTAGCTCGTTAAAGAACAAATTAGGGAAACAGAGGCGGGCAAAAAAAAAAAAAAAAAAAAAAACAGAAGAATCTCCAGAATAGTTTTTTTCGTTTGGGAATACTGGAGAGAGATTGACCGTGCCGGCATGTGGCAGTGGAATATGAATTACCGCCCGTGTGCACCCGCGCAACGTCCGGCAACCGCGGCCGGAACTTACCGCGGCGCGCCAAGACGCGTCGCGCGAGCCCCAAGTTTGGCCCCTTATAACTTTGTTCTCAACAAAATGATGCAACATGTTTTTCCACAGTTTTGTTGTCCAAGTAAAGGAGTCTTATTTTCGCAATTTTGAAGAAAATCGAGTATGGGGTTTTTTTATATTGAGTTTTGAATTTGCGCAATTTCTGAAAAGAGCCGAAGTATTCAATTTTTTTTAGTACTTCTAAATTTTCTACAACACCATCTTTTGTTTATGCGTTCAGATACGTATGGCCAATAAAATGGCCGACTTACACGTTTTCAGAAAAAGAAGAAATGTAGATAGGGGGCGTCAAAAACACTAACAAATTATCGTCTGGGCCGATTTCACGATTTTTTTTTAATTTTTTTGTTCACTTCAGGACGCTGATTTTGCGTTATACAGATTAGCATTCTGGTCTAGTTTATGGCCCAAAACATTTTATACACACCCCTTGTACTCCTTGACGTACACAGAGACGCAAACTTGGAAAAATCTGCAGTTTGCCGAAACCACCGCTGCGCTCCGGGCACATTCAAACATTTTTTTCTCCCGAACTACGCAACCTCAGGAGAAAACAAACTTGATTTTCGGGGGTTTCCATATTGCGCGCATATATAATAAAAAAACCAGAATGAACAAAAAATGGTCGTGTACACGCATGTTCGTTCTCTCGTGGAATCGCCCGGGTCCGTTTAAGCTAGCTCGTTTTTTTTTTCTTTTTTTTTTTAGGAATGGACTGAAAGCAGCAACGTCTTGCAGCTTCGAGTGAAGTAAACTCAAAAAGCGCTTCGGTAACACTTAGATTAAAGAAGTTGGGTTGTTCACATGAATTTTAAAATCAATAAACCGGTTGAGTGGAAGTAAATTAACAGCGTTAATTTTTAACACCTACTATCAAAATGGGCTTTCACACACTCATTCTCCACCTAGGTTTACAGTTCGTTTCCATGCAGTACGGCCCAAGCACAACTCTCGAACATTAGAATTATATCGCCTGACGGAATTAAAATATTAACGCTAAAATGTTAAATGAATACCTGAGACGTCCCATGCCTCTAAATGTCCGCACCGCGACGTCCTGCGCCGAAATGTCCTACACCGAAATGTACGGATCCCAGGGGCGACCGGTGATTCGCACGCGCGTATACGTGAAATACACCGCTCAAGGTGGGGCTCGGGGAGCCGTTCAGGAGGGACGGCAAAAATACAGGCCGAATCGTCACAGCAGCAGCCCTTCAAGGACCGAAATTTTCCAGTCTAGGGTGATTTATCAACGCAATCTTTATGTGGAAACCGACATATATGCAGCTCCGTTGCAAAAATACGATTACCGTGGATCGTGACGTTTCAGATCACATACCTGTGGATATCGTCCCGGGGGCCGGCAGATGGCGACGACACGAATGCGGTCTTGTTCCAACGAAGTCCCAACACTTTATGGCTAATTCGCGCCAATCCCAGTGACTCCTCCTCTCCTAGAAGACGTCGGAGAGGGAGCGCGCCCTCCCCCTCTATTGCGTCTCAGCGCCGCAGAGGGGCCTCCTTGGAGGTTCCGTCTCTGCCGTCCGCTCGACCACGGCCGCTCGATGTTTGAAAAACACGAGCGGCCGTGGCTCGACGGTCAGAAACAAGGAGGCGGCGCCGCGCAACTTTTGGCCGTGTTTGGAGAGGCACTCGGAAACCAGAGGACCGTTGCTTTAAACAAAAAACCCCCGCTCCACCAGGGGGACCTTTGCCTGAGCAACGTAGTTGGATGATGATGGTTGGATGAGTGTATTGACTGCTCTGGGGGCGAGCACTTCTGTGCGACCCCCCCCTCCATCTGACAACGGCAAGAAGCAAGAGCCCTCTCGAATAGCCGTGCTTTGAAGAGTGTGATGGCGACGGATTCGGACTACCTGCTTTTTATTTATTTATTTATTTATTTATTTATTTATTTATTTATTTATTTTATTTATTTATTTATTTATTTATTTATTTATTTGTTTATTTATTTATTTATTGTTTGTTTGTTTGTTTGTTTGTTTGTTGTAACCTCACCGCATACAGCATTATAGAGGGGAGTGGGTTTAGGAGACAAGTAAAATACAAACATGCACATAAAAAGCAAACCAAATTTCGTACATACAACACCCAAAAACAGCATATAAACCACAATGCTTACAAAACGAAGAAAGTATCAAGAAAGAATCAAACAAAGCAAGCACCGCGGCAAAAACTACCATACTAACAACCTAATGCACACCAAAAGCACTGGTGTAAAAAAAAATCGGCATAATATTTCTCCGATACACAAGTGAACGGCAACACGAACAGCAGCGAACAAATAACTAAAAAAAATGCGTCGAGAAAATCAACGCACAAAACTTTGGAGTGCCTCCCGAAAGCGTTCATGGTTAGTAAATGGTGATCAATGACTGAAATCCGGTTGTTCCAATCACGGCACGTTTGTGGTAAAAAGAATGCGAGTATGTTACCGTGTTCCAGTGCGTAATACGAGCCTTGTAATGATGGTCGAGGCGTTCGGATAGAAAAGAGGGAGGTTTTCGCCACCGCTATTTAAGAACCGGGTTGTGGTGATACACTTTTTTACGTCTTTATTTCTGCATTTAACAGGTTACAAACCTTGCGACAGAAATGGGGGGATTTATGGTAGAGGGGGAGAAGGGGGGGGAAACGCTGTCCACGGCTTCGAGGTGGGGTGTTCCCGAGGAGGTCGGCTCTGCAAAGAAATGGCCGGGTCCTCTCTCGTCCTTAAAATATTGTAGAAAAGCCCGCCAGAGCCGGAGTGCGTCCGATGGTCCAACGTGTAATGGTGGATCGATCCACTCCTTATGCAAACACAAAGGCGAGCCAGTTTCCGACGAGTGGCAAGAGAAGCAGGGTCAAGGCTGGATTTCATGGCAGTGACACTGAACGTGCGGGGATAGTTGGTAAGTATGAACCTTGGAGTGGTTTTGCACAACTTCAATTTAATAAATAGTGTTACGTGGCTAGGGTCCTAAACTCATAAAGCTTATTGGAGCCTAGGACGAACGTAGGGTTATAAATAGTGGCTCTAGGAAGACGGAAACAGAGAGAATTGTTTTTTTTTTTTTTTGAGGTAACCTCGCATGCGGTTGGCATTAGATGTTACATATTCTGTGGCGCGCCCAGGATAGGTTTTTTAGTTATGTGCACACCGAGATATTTATAGGATCGTTAAGTCTTTTTTTTTTATCTTTGTCTTTAAGAAAGTAATCAGGACTAGGTAGTTTGTTACGAACAACTCTCATTGATTTACATTTAAAAACGTTAAGATCCATGTGCCAG
This sequence comes from Haemaphysalis longicornis, assembly GCA_013339765.2. Taxonomy (NCBI): domain Eukaryota; kingdom Metazoa; phylum Arthropoda; class Arachnida; order Ixodida; family Ixodidae; genus Haemaphysalis; species Haemaphysalis longicornis. The sequence continues at coordinate 357,165 of CM023457.1, read as the reverse complement.
AGGTTGCACCAGGAAATAATGTTGTTAAGGTCGTATTGGAGACACACAATGTCAGTGTCGTTAGTAATTTTACGGTAAAGCACACAGCCGTCAGCAAAAAAAGGAAAACTGAAGAAGAAATTTTAGAAGGCAGGTCATTAATGTATATTAGAAAGAGTAAAGGCCCCAACACAACCCTGAGGTACGCCTGAATGTACAGCCACCTCAGGTGAGTCGGTTTCATTAACGGATACAAACTGCGTGCGGTTAGCAAGAAAGACTCGAATAAACTGTAGGGCTTGTGGATCTATTTTCAAATACACTATATCATGTAATCTGGTGATTTACTTTATCGAATGCTTTGGCATAATCTAAGAATATGCTGTCAGTCATAAAACCTGCATCAAGATAGACATTCAGAGAGTTCGTAAACGTGATTAGTTGTGTTTCACAGGAAAATAATTTGCGGAAACCGTGCTGCGAGTGACAGAACAACTTGTACAATTCTAAATACTACACAAGGTAAACCGAAGTAAGGGAGATTGGCCTTGTCACCGTTTCCTTAAGGGGGTGTGCTGTTAAGAAGATATGGGTATCGAGTTTACGCGGGCCAGCAAACAACCCCCCCCCCCCCCTCCCCCTAATGTACAGGGCACCGGTGACGAGGGGGTGGCCGTCTGATGAGTGGCTTTCGCCGGCAAGAGCGGTACGAATGAGACAGAGCCTTGAATGAAACAACCGAAAGACTTGTATTTGTAAAGGCAAAATGCGATACAAGCACGAGGACATGAAACGTTAACGAGAGGTAACTAAGACACTGCTACAAATGCGACAGACCGTTCAAAGTTAGACAAAATGATACAACCTAGGAGCGTTAACAATTAATATTACAAGGTAGAGCAGTTAACTAAAAGACAAAGAGTTCGATGCATATGAGAGGCGAAGCCCCACAATATTCGCCGACCGGGCCGCATGATGCACCGCTGGCGGAGGCGATTCGGCTACCTGTGAAGCGTGGCTTCGTCGTAGGCCTGGCCGTCCGAACACGATCACGGTGATTCAAGACACGGGAGTATACGTTGCAGTCTTCCAGGTCGCGGGTCGCCGATACTGGTGCACTGTTGCCCCAAAAGGTAAACGAAGCACGGCTTCGTGAAATTAGAATAATTTCCGTTTTATCCGGCTGCCAGCATAAATATAATGTGTGGCCCGATTTTATTTAAGAATGACTTTCTTGAAAGTCACTTAGAGGTTGCTGGCTTGGCACATGGCGGAGCAGTCACCTCAAAATCTCCGAACCGCGCTCCGTTTACTTCGTGGGGCAGTTGAAACAGGGGCAAAAGCCTTTGTCCGATCGCGAGCGACCTCCAAACGTAATAGCCGCCGTCTCTGGTGACGTATACACTGCGAGCAGCATGAAAGCCAGAAGCGCACACCACGCCGAAGAAATGGCCATTGCACTTGCAATCACCAATCCAAGATGCACCACTGTGCTTAGTGACTCGAAGACGGCGGTCATGCATTACGCTACAAACTGTGTCTCCCCCAGTGTTGTGAGGGTGTGCGGGGCCCTACCCCCCAGAACGACACCAGTGACTTTAAGATGGTTTCCGGCACACGTGGGTCCACTGGACTCACGCGATGGACACGGCAACCGCAATGAGGAGGCGGACCGGGCAGCGCACGCGCTCACCAGCCGCGGCGCTCCTGAGAGTCCAAGCCCCCGATTTGCGACGCAAGTGCCCGAAGAAACGGAGCCACTCACTGCATATAGAGACATTCTCGAGTGGTACCGCATCAATCGCCGAACTTTCCCACCACCACACCCTAACCTAACTAGACAAGAAGCAGTGATTTATAGACAATTACAGACTTGTTCATTACTGACTCCAGTGGTAGTCAAACACATCTGCCCAGAGGTGTATGTTAGTGATATGTGTACACTATGCAACAGAGAGAGAGCCACCATGGCCCATATCCTACGGGATTGTGAAAATCACCCGCAAGAAGCCAGAAACACTACAATTCCGCCAAGATTCATGGACGCCATGAAGAATGGAAACTACGAAGACCAACTCCAGGCTGTCCAGCTGGCAATGGCTGGCCTCGAACGCCAACGGCCTGCAAGCGCCGCCTCCACGGAGGTTGTGTGAGCAAGCCTGGCAGGGGCTCAGCTATTGCGACGTACTAGCCGCGTCTTCACAGCAGGTTCTAATAAAGGTTGTTTCTCTCTCTCTCTCTCTCCAAACGTAATTCATTCCCCTCGACGCGGATTCTATTTTTACAATCGCACCAGCGCGAAGAAGAACGACAAGCGTGGTGGACGTTCCGGAAAGGCCGCCGCCGGAGAAGAGCTAGAAGGCAGAAGAACGCAGACGACGCCATCGCCGCAACTTTTCTCTCGCGGGAAGCTTCGGCGAAAGAGAGCGGAGCGTGGTGGTTTTATTTTTGTTATTAGATGCAGAGCATCTGATTCACTCGCCTTGTCCCTCCGGCGTCGTCGTCGTTGTTGTCGGCGTTGTCCACCCCTCTGCCATTCTCCTCGCCGCGCGAGCTGCGCTCTCCGCCGCTCACCCCCTCTCCTCTCCGATAACGAACACTCTCTCGCGAGGGGCATTGGATTGGATTTGATTGGATTGGATTGGATTGGATTGGATTGGCTTGGCTTGGATTCGGTGGATTGGATTGGATTAAAGTGGATTGTGTTGGATTGTGTTGCGTCATAGCCGCGGCACGTTGCGTCATAGCCGCGGCAGACGCGCTGGGGCCGGCGCATGTGCAGTACTCTCTCTTCCGCGGTTTCCTCTCCTTCGGGCGCGCTGCGCATATAACCAGTGTGCCGTTCTCCGGCGAAGCAACATCCACGCTTGGCTCAAACACCTAGTCCACGCCGCTTTACAAGCACGCCAACGTCGTCATCGACTGGGACCAGCTTACGCAGTCCCCTCAACGTTATGCGCGCTATACAACGCGTTCCCTTCGCCGCTCCGCCTATGCGTCGCATCTACACAGGGGTTCCCGCGAGGGGAGGTAGGAGTTTTTTTCTCGCCGGCAAGCCGGCGAGCGGACAGAGTCACCGACGCGTCGTACGAGAAAGTTCCGGGGTTTTCCGGGGGGCGAACAGAAAGAGAATTCAATGAATCCAACGACTGGGTAACAAGCATTAGGTGCTGTACAATAATATGAAAAAGCTGTACGACACTTTTGGACGCGTACGCTCGAGTTTGTGACACGCCTCAAAGATTGCGTCCTTTCCACAGCGCACCCGGACTGGTGGAGCTCGCCACGAGGAACGAAACGCTGAAAGCGCGCAACGTAACCCAGCTGTCCCGGCCCCAGTCTGCGCAACCAACGACATCGCACCCGTATTGGTGGAGCTGGCCACGACGAACGGGACGCAGGGCTCACTAAACGCAGCAGAGGTTAGGAGCGACATCGAACCCGGACCGGTGGAGCTGACCACAAACGAGCGGAACTCTGAACTGAAGGAGCACACACGAGCCGCTACGCACCACAACCCTCGCACCCGCTGTTACAGTTCAGCACTGGCGTACACAGGTGGGGAGGGGGGCGAGGGGGCGCCCCCTTCCCCCCCTAAATTTTGGGGTGGGGGTGGTTTTCAAGGCTGCATCAACCATGAGCCATTTCTTGTAGTTGAGTTTGTTTGTTTTTGTTGTTTTTTGTTACAAGGTATTTTGTGGGTTTCTTATTAATATTATTTGGTAATTTTTCTTTGATATTATTTTCTCAACATTGTATGTGCGCCCGGCACCCCGCGAAGCAAAATCCCGCGTACGCCACTGAACTGCTACCACCCACGAATGACGTCGAACCCAGAAAAACGGCTCTGGCCACTACAAACGAAACTCACGCCGCACGTAGCGCGACCAAGCCAGCATGCACGAACAAACGATATTCGTGACATCATCGGCTCCCGCTGCTGCCATCCGGACTTTGCTAGCGAACGTCAGAACCGCAAAAATCAACCTTGCCACGATCAACGGAACACCCAGCGCACGCGGGGCAACAGGTTCATCGAACGTACTAGCTCTTCGGCACCCGCTGCTCCAACCCGAGTGCAGCTTACGAACGACATCACGCTCATGCAGGTGTATCCGTCTACGAGCAACGGCACGGCCAGCGCACGCGGGACGACCGAGCCGGAGCGTGAGCGCGATCCAGATGAAGACATCGAATGCCCTCCCGATGAAGCCTATCTCAAATAGACCGCAGCTCGCCACCGGACAGAATGCACGCCAACGATCCCATATCCATTGCCCACGCGACGAGCTACATGGACACAATCGCCGACGGAAGCAACCTGACCAACTGAACGTCGTAAAACTTGTGGGGATCCTGACGCCCAGGCCATTGCGCGATCACTGGGTTTGTGCCCATCACGCGGCGCTTTTCCCCTCTCTCCTCCGAAATTCCGGCTCGTCTTGGCGCCTTTGTGTAGAGCCGAGCCGTCTCTCAAACTCTTGCGTGAGGTGAAGCCTGCAGAGACCGTTGCGGCGATAAAACACTGTCACGCAGCGGTCGCTCCGCCCTGGTAGCGGAGCTAACCTCACCTCATTGGTCCGTTTGAACGAGGCCCGAACCCGACTCTCGCTTGGACGCGACCGCGCGCCCTGTGCGGGGGTCCGTTCGGGGAGACGCTTCCAGGACGCCGAAGGCGTTGGCCGAAGGTATGTGACGCGTTCTTTACCAGCCGGCTGCAACTCTGTTGCACCGGCGAAAGCCCACCAGCCCTTCCGGCTGCGGCCCGTGCCTAAGGCTGCTCCTGTTGCCCCTACGCTTGCATATAGTAAGGCCGTACCTACCACTCGACGATCACGCCGTGCGGTACGCGCCTGTGAGCGAATGGGCCCCGTCTCCCTCGCTGCTGCGAGCCGATCCGGCCAGCACGGCGATGCGCGCGCGCACAACGTGCGTGCACCCCGGAATTTGCCTTGACAGAAGAGCCCACTGGCTCTGCGCCGACGAAACGTGCGCACTTGCGCGTGGCGCCCCATCGCCCCTTTCACCTAACGGGAAGTACGTACCTGTACTGTAAATTGTGTAATTGGTACTGTAAAATATGTGACTAGAATGTTAGTATAAAATAAGCGTCTTCCCTCCGTATCCTGGGCATATTCCTTTGTCGCCCTTTGGCGCGACGGCGTTTCAGTATCGTGAGCGTGCTCAATTAGCTCGAACCCGCGGTGGTTCCTCGCAGTGTGCATGAATGCCTGCCTTGTGCAAAGCTAGCGTTATGCATATTGTGAGGTAGAGAGACCACAAACTGGCGCCCAACGTGGGGCCATTGGCTCATTAGCCTTTGGCCGCTAATTAAGCTGAGTACGCAACCGAAATCAGTCTTAACGCTTATCCGCTAGCGGTAGCTGCTACGGGGACGAGGCGACTGCCCCTCTGTACGCGAGTGTGCGTGCGCCCCTCGTTAACGCAGCCCCACGGGGCAGTGCGACGGTGCAACCGCGCCCCACTGGAGCGGCGGTATACGTATTCCGGGAGAAAGGCCACAGCCGCCACTCGGAGTAGTGCACGCGAGATATATGCTTGTTGCCGTCCCCTGAGAGTAGAGCACGAACGTGGTAGTTGACGCGCTATCTCGTGCTTCGTAATTCATCGAGATTCATTGTCCAAGTGTGACTTTAGCCGGCGGCGCAAAAGCGTGTGCCCGTAAAGGAGGCGAAATTCACAGCCGTTGAGTGGAGGAAGGGGGCCCAGAGTTGAGAAGGGGCGCGCGGACACCCCGCAGAGAGGGGCAGGCGCTTTTCGCGAACTCCATGCCGCCGGAAAGCGGACGGGCCTCGGCTGTAAAATCAGGAGGGGGAAGCGATGCCCGTTGCAAGGCGGTTGTGTTGAGCCGAAAAGAGCTAGTAGCCGGCCAGCAGAATGACCCGTTTTGTCGCCGCATTTGCGACGGTCTCTGGGAGACAATTTTTTTTAGTTTGATTTTTTTTTTTGACGCCGAGACGCAGCTTGTCCTGCTGCGGGCGTGCGCCGAGATGCTACTTGTCTTGTGGCAGGCGCGGGAGGGGGGCTGAAGTCAGCGTGTGTCGCCGACGCCCCGGGGGACTCATTTCTGCTGGACGGTGAAGGACTCGTGCTTAACTACGTAGCCACCGATGATGAGGCAATTGAACCATTCAATGTGGTAACCCCCTAAGTCTGAGTTGCGCACTGCTGCGCTAAACTCATGACGAACCATTGACCGGTCATTTAGGCGGCTCCAACGTTTTTGGTAAACTGAGTCGCTCCGTGACCTGGCCCGGGACGAAGCGAGACATTTTCGCTGTTGCCGACCCTGCCATGTCTGTCAAACGGCAAGGGCGCACGGTGGGAAGCCGCCTGGAATTGTGAAGCCATTTGACAGTATGCGTCCTTGGCAGGTAGTCGCTTGCGACTTGAAGGGACCTTTGCCGAGAAGCAAGCAGAGCTTTACTTATATGATGTCACGGGCTGACCATTTGGCGCTAGAGCACAGTGGCTCTGCGCGGTGATAACGAGGCATCCCCGCTGATCCAGGCTTCTCTCGGCCGGCTCATCAATATAACGTCACGAAGAGGTCACCTCAGTAATTATAGCACGCTAAACGGCAGGTACTTTCGCCGCCCGTGCAGACTTCACTTCTTTCAGTCTCAGTCAGCGCGGCCGCCCTGGCCGCCCCAGCCCATTGTGTGTGGTCAGTTTCCGCTACCCTCCAGCAAGTTGTAAGCAAATGTTTCTCTTTTTGTTCGGTTTGCAAGAGTGTGCATGTTACGGGGCGTTGTTTGTAGTATCATCGTGTTCCATTTTATGCCTGCTGAGGGCGCATGGTGTTTTGTCTGGGTGACTGTTTTGGGCGCTCGCTTTAGCGTACTGCAGGATGGAGTTGTGGTGACCATTTGTATATAGCGTGTAGCGTGAAGGCATTTTCTTTTTTTGCTTTTTTTTTACATGGTTCTGTATGGTCCGAGTGGTTGGCCTTGCTGAAGGCGTTAAGTGTTACCTTTTTTTTTCTCCCCGATGTAAAGTAGTGTCTCTTTTATGCGTTTTTTTAGTTATTTGTTTGGGTACAGGAACCCTCCTTAGTCTGTGCATGTAGGACGAAGTATGTGCTATGGTTCTTTTTATTTACTTCTACGTAGCGAGAAAGGCTAGCATTCTTTTGGAGTTGCTTCTTTCGGGGCGTACGGTGTTGGCGGGAGAGCGAGGGTGAGAGGGTGGAAGCTCGGTCGGTCTTCGAGGACATCCCCTGCTCCTCGCGCGCGGGGTTCGAGATGTTCTTGTTTTTGAAAGTGTCCGATTTCGGCCGTCCGCGGCCCCTGTGTTCGGGCGAGCAGCGCGTACTGGAGGCCGTTTCGTGAACTGTGTGAAGTTGGGAGAGCAGGCCAGACTTTGGGAATGCCAACGGGAGGTTGTGTTTTCCTGGAAAACGCGGGCCGGGCATATGCTACGAGTGGGGCGCACCGCGTTGTGGGGAAGGAACTTGGCCCCGGTGGCACGAACACTGTGACACGCATGTTGTGCGGGTATTCGTGAGTGCGTGTGGTGTGTGCTTCTGCCGGCTTCAGCGAACCCAACGGTGCATTCCGCGAGTGGCTTCGGCTTCGTCCGGTGCGGGCCGCCATCACGTGGTGTCTCGTCGGTGTGGTGGAGGGTCCGCAGGTGCCCGTTTCTAGAACTTGACCGAGCCCGGAACAGTTACGCTGACTATGGGGGTTCAACGGCATGTAAGGCTGGCGAATGCAGCCGGGCTGCCCGGCACCGACGAGAGCGGGACGGGCGGCCAGTTGCGAGCTGCGGAAGAGGTGCCCTCTCCAGATGTGGACAATGTGGTGCCATATCGGAACCGCACCATGCGTCATCGGCACCACGGCTGTCGTCCGGCAGCTGCCTCGCTCGCGCTGGGCGGCAGCCACCACCCCGCGCCGCTCGTCCTCTTTGGCGGGGCACCCATCGAGTGCCACGGGAGGTATAACACCTGAGCGGCGCCATCGCGGTCATCATACCTGTCGGCTGGCTGCTCCAGCCGCATGTCCTCCTGGCTGGTACCCCCCTCGTGGAGCTGCTATCTCGCGCAACGGTGAGGTCGTTCCGGCACTGGTGCTCACCATCTTCCCTCCTCGATTTTCCACAACGAACGTTTCCCCGAAAAACTTTTGTGCTCCCAACCGCCGAACTTTGCACAAGCCCCGCGGAACGGTGTCTCCCGAATTTTTTTTTTGCAAATATTATTTTCGCACCGCAGCGTAGTTTGTATAGCATGCCTGTGCCGTCTCTTTTGTCCTAATTCTTTATTGTCGTAGTGCGTGTTTCTTTTTTTCTTGTAATCCTATGTAGCATAGTATCGTCCTGCATGTATATATTGTATACCATTGTTGTTATTATTATAGTGTCGCGTTCATTGTAATCATTGTATGTTTCAATAGCTTCTTTTTGTGTATGCGTGTGAAACCGATTACTATGTATTATGTATCTCAGTGTCGCGTGTAGTTTCCTGTGTGTATCATTCGTGCTGGAGGGGGGTAGTGTTGGTAGTGTAGTTAGTAAATATTTTGTATGGGCTGGGGACTGAGACTGCCCTGTGCATGATCCTGACGCCCAGGCCATTGCGCGATCACTGGGTTTGTGCCCATCACGCGGCGCTTTTCCCCTCTCTCCTCCGAAATTCCGGCTCGTCTTGGCGCCTTTGTGTAGAGCCGAGCCGTCTCTCAAACTCTTGCGTGAGGTGAAGCCTGCAGAGACCGTTGCGGCGATAAAACACTGTCACGCAGCGGGCGCTCCGCCCTGGTAACGGAGCTAACCTCACCTCATTGGTCCGTTTGAACGAGGCCCGAACCCGACTCTCGCTTGGACGCGAACGCGCGCCCTGTGCGGGGGTCCGTTCGGGGAGACGCTTCCAGGACGCCGAAGGCGTTGGCCGAAGGTATGTGACGCGTTCTTTACCAGCCGGCTGCAACTCTGTTGCACCGGCGAAAGCCCACCAGCCCTTCCGGCTGCGGCCCGTGCCTAAGGCTGCTCCTGTTGCCCCTACGCTTGCATATAATAAGGCCGTACCTACCACTCGACGATCACGCCGTGCGGTACGCGCCTGTGAGCGAATGGGCCCCGTCTCCCTCGCTGCTGCGAGCCGATCCGGCCAGCACGGCGATGAGCGCGCGCACAACGTGCGTGCACCCCGGAATTTGCCTTGACAGAAGAGCCCACTGGCTCTGCGCCGACGAAACGTGCGCACTTGCGCGTGGCGCCCCATCGCCCCTTTCACCTAACGGGAAGTACGTACCTGTACTGTAAATTGTGTAATTGGTACTGTAAAATATGTGACTAGAATGTTAGTATAAAAATAAACGTCTTCCCTCCGTATCCTGGGCATATTCCTTCGTCGCCCTTTGGCGCGACGGCGTTTCAGTATCGTGAGCGTGCTCAATTAGCTCGAACCCGCGGTGGTTCCTCGCAGTGTGCATGAATGCCTGCCTTGTGCAAAGCTAGCGTTATGCATATTGTGAGGTAGAGAGACCACAAACTGTCAAGTTCATGTCAGACGAAATGAATTCCACGGTACGTAGAAATGCAGCAGATGTAAAATACGCGACCCTATAGAGACGAACGCCCACAAAATCCACGTTTCTACGATATCCGGAGCAACGAGAAAAAGCCATGATCGTAATACGAACGGAGGTTAATGCACGCGGACATCTGTGTACGAGGACAGGCACAAGTTTAAAAAGGGGCCTGCAAGCAGAGCCTACATGGAAAGCGTGCGCGTCCAGAGGCATAAACAAAAAAAATTGGCCGCGTATCTGCGTCCTTTCGTTGCAATGTCGTTTAAAAGACGATAGTCTTTATCGACTTTTGCCAGTAAATCCTCCCTTCGCTTCCCGCTCACCTCTCATGTTCCTGTTTGCGTCGCGCGTCCTCCCAAGGTAAAGACGCCCAAAGATTTGCTTAACATCATTTTAAATTTCCGGCGTTCCACTGCTCCAAACCCGGGTGTCTCGATGCCAACCACTGCACTACGGCGAAGACTCGTGTGAATCGAGGCGCCCTATTTCAACGTTTATAGAACCGCGTTTCCCCAGTCCACGTGCGTTCTAAGCAGAACGTGGAACCAATCTAGTGGAACCTTTCGTAACTCTTGCCACTTGATTTCTTAAAATGGCGCCAGAAGCTATAGTGGCGCGGGTGACAGCAGGCGACGGCGGAATGATATTTTTTTCTTCAGTTGATTAAGTATTTAATCTCGCCAAAATCAAACATGTACGATTTTTTTATAAAGGAACGCTGCAAATATCAATTCTGTATTAATTTGTTGTCTTATATATGCATAATGTCTTGTTGTTCTTCAACAATATTGACAAGTATGAACATTACACCGGACATAGACGGGGAGATTTAGCTGTGACTATATAAGACTATTGCGCAGGCATTGTTTTGCTTTGGCCGGGTGGCTGAATCGAGTCACAGACAGACAGACAGACATACAGACAGACTAAGATTTCTGGGTTTAAGTAGCCCAAGAAAGACTATCGTCTTTAAAATTGTCCGGCATGTGATGCGCAGGTGTTAGCTCAACGCTGCACGGGTGCGAAGACGCCGCCGCCGCTGGCGCAACGCGCAGCCCATGCCGCCGCGCTTTCCACAGCACGCACCGCAGCCCGCCGCAGCACGCACCGGCGGCGGCGTCGTCGACGGCGACGGTGTGTAGCGGATAGAGCGAAAAGCTGCCTGCGTCGCGGTGTGCCTCCCTTCCAGCGGCGGCGGGGCGCATCACAGCTTATATAAGTTCAGGCGTTGTTCCCGAAAGCGCCCAGTTGTGACGGAACAGGCGAAGTTTGCACCCCAAGAAACGGAACACGCTGACTTCGTGTTGCGCACAGGTTGGTTCAAACTTTCACATGATGATCGTTGCCATTGTTGGTTTAGTTACTGCATGAGCTGCCTGCATGGCTGATTGCTTCTGGTGGTGTTTCGCGCTGTGCGTAATCTAGTAATTTTCTTTCGCGGCAACCGATACCCGTTTGTCTTCTAATGAGAATTTTGATAAGGACGAATAGGTACTGAAATACATGTGCAGAATGTTCTCAATGCTGCGCTTTCTGGTGGTGCTTCGCGCTGTGCGTAATCTAGTAATTTTCTTTCGCGGCAACCGATACCCGTTTGTCTTTAATGAGAATTTTGATAAGGACGAATAGGTACTGAAATACATGTGCTGAATGTTCTCAATGCTGCGCTTTCGGTAAACGCGCTGGTATAAAGGAGCACGTTCGCGAAACCGGGCAACGGTGAGGATGCTAAGTAGAACATATGGCTCCCCTAAATGCTGCCGTTCTCTAAATGCTCGTGGCTGGAACCGAATGCTCGCTACCGTATACGCTGGCAGAGATCAGCGACTCGCTCAAATAAGAGTTTGAAAGGGTCTCAGAAGCGGGACCCTTAAAGGAGACATGAAGACAAAATACAAGTTGGGTTTATTAGAAAGACTGCTTAGTCCCGATAACAATGATACCAATATCATCGCAATCTTCGAACAAGCAACGGAGATATTGAAGAAAACGTGTGAAGCAGTCGAGACCCCCTAGCCAATTTCCCGCAACTTTTCTATGACGTCACGGAACCTTGTTTGTGCGATTGGCGGCCGCCCAACTGACCTGTCGCGACTACACATGACTGGACGTCTGTAATGGGGCCTCTAGTTCCATTTGACCGCATCACTTGAGTACGTGCAGTTAACGCACTGAAAATTATGTTTTATTGTTGGCCCGTATGACGTCATTCTTGCTCATAACACGTCACGGTGGCGCGAAATTTGAATGTTTTTAAATACTTCTTGCTTTTTTTTTCGTTAAAAAATATCTTTTCTGGCTGTAATGGAGCTGAGTGAAATACTGAATTCTAGTTCTTTCAAATTAAACGAAGTTGTATTTTCTCTTCATGACTCCTTTAAGCGAGACGGTGAACGACGTTGAGCACCTGCGTATCACATGCCGGGCAAGTTTTTTGTTTACCCCTCTGGACGCGAACGCTTTCCATGTAGGCTCTGCTTGCAGGCCCCTTTTTAAACTTGTGCCTGTCCTCGTACACAGATGTCCGCTTGCATTAACCTCCGTTCGTATTACGATCATGGTTTTTTCTCGTTGCTCCGGATATCGTAGAAACGTGGAATGGTGGGCGTTCGTCTCTATAGGGTCGGCGAATTTTACATCTGCTGCATTTCTACGTACCGTGGAATTCATTTCGTCTGACATGAACTTGACAGTTTTACGACGTTCCGTTGGTCAGGTTGCTTCCGTCGGCGATTGTGTCCATGTAGCTCGTCGCGTGGGCAATGGATATGGGATCGTTGGCGTGCATTCTGTCCGGTGGCGAGCTGCGGTCTATTTGAGATAGGCTTCATCGGGAGGGCATTCGATGTCTTCATCTGGATCGCGCTCACGCTCCGGCTCGGTCGTCCCGCGTGCGCTGGCCGTGCCGTTGCTCGTAGACGGATACACCTGCATGAGCGTGATGTCGTTCGTAAGCTGCACTCGGGTTGGAGCAGCGGGTGCCGAAGAGCTAGTACGTTCGGATGAACCTGTTGCCCCGCGTGCGCTGGGTGTTCCGTTGATCGTGGCAAGGTTGATTTTTGCGGTTCTGACGTTCGCTAGCAAAGTCCGGATGGCAGCAGCGGGAGCCGATGATGTCACGAATATCGTTTGTTCCGTGCATGCTGGCTTGGTCGCGCTACGTGCGGCGTGACTTTCGTTTGTAGTGGCCAGAGCCGTTTTTCTGGGTTCGACGTCATTCGTGGGTGGTAGCAGTTCAGTGGCGTACGCGGGATTTTGCTTCGCGGGGTGCCGGGCGCACATACAATGTTGAGAAAATAATAACAAAGAAAAATTACCAAATAATATTAATAAGAAACCCACAAAATACCTTGTAACAAAAAACAACAAAAACAAACAAACTCAACTACAAGAAATGGCTCATGGTTGATGCAGCCTTGAAAACCACCCCCACCCCAAAATTTAGGGGGGAAGGGGGCGCCCCCTCGCCCCCCTCCCCCCTGTGTACGCCAGTGCTGAACTGTAACAGCGGGTGCGAGGGTTGTGGTGCGTAGCGGCTCGTGTGTGCTCCTTGAGTTGGGAGTTCCGCTCGTTGTGGTCAGCTCCACCGGTCCGGGTTCGATGTCGCTCCTAACCTCTGCTGCGTTTAGTGAGCCCTGCGTCCCGTTCGTCGTGGCCAGCTCCACCAATACGGGTGCGATGTCGTTGGTTGCGCAGACTGGGGCCGGGACAGCTGGGTTACGTTGCGCGCTTTCAGCGTTTCGTTCCTCGTGGCGAGCTCCACCAGTCCGGGTGCGCTGTCGTTCATCTAGTTCTGGACCGCAAGAGCGGGTGCCAGGTACGTGCTGTGTTCTGGCTCGTGCGCGCTGCCTACGTTGCGCGTCTCGTTGCTTGTTGCCGGAGAGACCTGCGCGTGGGTGACGTAGCTCATCGATTGGATCGCTGTCAGAGCAGTGGATGCTCGTGACATGCGTATTCCGGGAATGTTATACGTAGACGACATTGTTCTTTTAGCTGATAACCAAACCGATATGCAGCGGCTAATAAGTATTTGCAGCCAGGAAGCCACTGACCTCGGTTTAAATTTCAGTGCAGAAAAATCAGGAATAATGGTTTTCAATGACGCTACCACCGACGTAGTGTCTATCCAGCAAGGCGAATTACCTAGAGTGAAGGAATATAAATATTTGGGAGTGTGGATAAACGAAGGGGATAACTACTTAAGTACTCACGAGGAGCAACTTAAGGTTAAGGGAAAGCGAAACGCAGCTATAATGAAGCATATAGCTCTGTGGGGGTATAACAAATATGAAGTAGTAAGAGGAATGTGGAAAGGAGTAATGGTTCCGGGCCTCACGTTTGCGAATGCTGTACTCTGCTTAAAATCAGACGTTCTATCAGGCCTTGAAGTAAACCAGAGAACGGTAGGACGTTTGGCCTTAGGCGCGCATGGAAAAACAACTAACGAAGCAGTTCAGGGAGATATGGGCTGGGCGTCGTTTGAAGTTAGAGAAGCTCAAAGTAAAATATGCTTTGAGATGAGGTTGAGGGCAATGGATCAACGAAGGTGGGCAGCTAAGGTTTTTAGGTACCTATACTTGAAAAGCGTGGACACGCAGTGGTTAAGGAAGACTAGACGGCTAACGATGAAATACGGAAAGAACAGTGGGGAATCCAAAACAGCCAAGGTAACCAAGAAAGAGGCAAGGCAGATTGAAACGAATAAATGGAGGGAAAAAATGGAAGTTAAAACGTCGTTAGAGATGTACAGGGCTGAGAAGATGAACATCAGAAAGGAAAATTTCTACGATAATTCCCAGGGCAGTGCTTTGCTTTTTGAGGCTAGAGCAGGTTGCCTGCGAACTAAGAGTTTTGTGGGGAAGTATTCACAAAATGATGGGGTATGTGTGGTCTGCGGAAAAGAAACAGAAACTATGCGGCACATAGTGTTAGAATGTGAGGGTATCCATCCAAAGCTACATGAAGGGAATATTGGGCTTTCAGAAGCCCTAGGATTTAAGGCTATCAGAGAGGAAGTTAACTTGAAGGCTGTCGAGGGGACGAAAAGAAGATTAGAATGCTGGTGGACGAAAAGCAGAGAGCGGAATATTGCCTAGGACAGTTACCACCTGTAACAAGGAAAAGAAAGTATTTCGGGCCTAATAATCTTTAGGGCCTGCCATAAGCAGCGCTAGTATTAAACCAAGAGTGTAAAACATGGCTATATTAGTCCTTTTTGGTAAGATGACATGTCATCACCCCGCTTCAAAGGGGGACCAATAGGAATCATCATCATCATCACAATTCCTTCTCTCTTGTTCTCTCCCCCGCGGCGCGAGAAGCAGGGCCTTCACACAGGGTCTAGCCGCTCGCGACGGTTTCCCAAAGAGGCCAGCTTTTCGCCTTTGAAATTCGCCGAACCAGGAAGGCAAAAAAAAAAAAGAAAAAACAAACAAGAGGGGAGCCCTCACAAAACGACCCCGCATGGGCTGCGGTTCCCCCGTGTGGACGAGGCTCGTGTGGACGAGGCTGGGGTGGGCTCGCCCCGCTCGGACGCCTGCGTTTTTCGTGGCGCTCGTGCCGCATTTCTCACTCGAAGGAAAGAGCCGGGTAAAATTTTCTTTCGACTTGTGAAACAATGTGCGTTAGTACGTATCGAGCAGGCTCGGGTCAACTGCAGCGTCGCTAATGAGTTAACTTTTGCCAGTGTCGTCTTGTCGTCTGCTACGGACGCATCGTCTGCTCACCGCGCCGCTCGACCAGCCTGGTGCCCTGGCTATTTCACGGAATGAAACGTGTTGTTGGGGGACGTCGGTTCCGAAAGCCTTTCAGGTCCCATGGGTCGCCTTTTCGACATTAAGGGGTCATCTGTTCAATTTGTCACAGGGCATTTTTATTTCCTTCCGCTTGCATGATACTTGCTCGCACCTTTTTTTTTTTTTTTTTTTTGGCTGTTGAACAACTTGCACAAATTGCGTTGGTACATTGATTCGTACTGTCGGGAGCAAAAGTCTGGATTCCACGCGAGCGGCGGCCGCATGGAGGGAAAAAAAGCTTAGGAGAGGCCCCCAGCTATCCCCGCGCATTGGCAAAAGTGTGGAGGAAGTCACGTGTTTTCGGCGGCCATTGGAAGTCGCGTTAGCAACGGCGTCCTAGCAACGGCCCGCCCGCCGTTCGCCAGTCATGGAGGAAGGCAGTGCCTGCCTTGTCGTCCCGATTGCGAAGATTGCTGCTTCGCTTTGCTGCGCTGTGGTCCTTGCGGAACTCGAAAAGGATGCTGCGAGTTGCGACAGCTGCGCCGATGTGAATATGTCATTTAATTTCTACTTGCAAGTGCACCTTGTACAGCGTCAAGCTTTTGCTCCGGTCGCGATCACGACGCGCCTATTGAAGTGCAGATATCGTGAACGCGCAGTCCCGTCGTACGCGCGGACACCCGTCTGGTAGATTTTCGGGAAGTGATACCGGTGTGCAGTACGTAGGCGACTTGCAACCGACCGATTCGCAACTCAATTGTGTGGTTATCGCCGCTGCAATATATAGCTTGCTAGGCCGGCAATGCGCGGCAGTGCTTTTGCAACTGTTACAAGGTAGATTCCCAGTTGATATAATTCCATCGTCCTATTACCTAGTAGGTGTCCGTCTGTTGACTGGAAGGAGTGCTGGATCTGGAATCTGGATCTTTTTGTGGTCTCGCTCTGGATTTCGCTTTTCAACGCTTCATACTGCGAGGTTAGTGTATGAACGTTTTCAACTGATATCACCTTGAATTTATTGACACTGAGACAAGTTGAAACTTGGCGAAAAAAAGTTTATTGACGCCACCCACCCTCTCATTTTTTTTTTTACTCAATAAAACGTTTTGCCTCCTCCTCCTCCTCCTTTCGCAAAAAATTCTATCGAAGTGCACGCGAACACGGTAAAAACATTCCACAATTTTTAGCGTGAAATCTGCAATGAAGTACGCTTACCTTTATATATAGAACGGCCGTTTAATTGACTAGTCAATCTCTGGGATTGCCAGTGAAACTGCAAACGCAAACTTGGGCACTTTCCAGTCCGGTAGCCGCACGGCGTTCGCCCACTGTTTGCGGCGTTCTCCATCGCTGGGAACCTATAAACGGCGGCGATTGCAAACAAAGGATGAATGCACACCAATGTACAGCAATACTTGTCAGCGGAATGATGCACTAACCCGTGGAAAGTGACGCCTAATTCCTTGGGTACCGATCGCGACTTGCAGCCTGGCACCGAGCATTGCGGCATCGTTGAGGCGAGCCGCTTCGCAAACCTGCTGCGCCACACTGAAGACGTGTAACAGTGTAACGCGCGCGTTTAGGTTCACGGTCACGCGCTGCAAAACGGCCTTCTTACCTGCCTATCAGCTGATTTCCGCCGGCTCGGCGGGCTGGCCAGATGGCAGACGACAAGAGAGGGCGATACAGGACGGAGGAGGCGGAGAAGGTGGCACCGAGAGAGAGAGGCAAAAAGAGTCCGCCAATGGCATGGAGGGCCAATGGTCCGCCATTCGACTTACAGAAATGGCGTTTCCGGCTGCGCTGGGTGTGACGTCAGGGCCTCTCCTAAGCTTTTCTTTCCTCCATGGGCGGCCGAAATGCATTGCAGCGCCACCCTGCGAAAGCTCGCCTGCTGTCGAGACACCGGAGGGCCTATCTTAACTGCACGCATGTTCGTTTGCTCGCACGAGTCTGATACGCTTTTTGTTCACGGAAAGACCGAACGGTGTCGCTTCGGCCGTGTCTAGCATTTACGACTGGGCAATTCCGTCGGCGTGTAGCATTTGCGATACGGTCTCAGTGAGTGGCAGTAAGCGGCCACTGATGCGTTGAACGGGTAGTTTTTCGTCACTCTTTATCAGCGTTGCACATCGAAAGTAGTTGCTATCTGCGACTGCACCGCAAAACAATAGTCTCAAAGTGGTTTAAGGAAGCGTGTCGCTTCGCGACTGCTTTTATCGAATCAATCGAACGAACATGCGTGCAGTTAAGATAGGCCCTACAGCCGGTGTCTCGCAGCAGGCGAGCTTTCGCAGGGTGGCGCTGCAATGCATTTCGGCCTAATTTCGGCCGCCGCTCGCGTGGAATCCAGACTTTTGCTCCCGACAGTACATTAGAATTAATCAGGTGTCTGATATGTGGGACGTCTTTTGAAGGCGCATGCGATTAAACGGAACGAGCTTTTCTTTTTCTGCTCGCTTTTAATTTCTACTCGCGAACATTCACACCCGAATTCAGGAAAATTATTTTTCCTATGCTAATATCTGCATCGACAAATAATTTGCAGCACAAAAACATTTTGCGTTATTGTTGCAAAGCACAAGCGGTAGAGCAAGATCATAATCTATTATTTCGGGGTTCATAAAAAAACCAAAAAGCAAATGCCTCAACCCTTACCTACTTTGCGTTAAGGTTGAGGTGCAAGTATACTAACATTATGAGTAACGAAAAACAAAGAAATACGCAATTAACGCGACAGTGCCGAAACAAGCAGATGAGCATATGCAAGTCTTCGGCAAGTAAAAGAAAAACACCCCTTACAAAAATGGTTATTGAGATTGAATTGAAAGTCAATTGACTTTACTCAGTACCATGTGTTGACAGTCAATTGACTTTGAATAGAAATTTTGTATTGAGTTCTCGTTGAAAATTGGCCGCCGTGTTTGAATTGAAACTCAACGAACTGCTTCAATTGAAAGTCTATTGACTATGGTCGACATGTCTGTTGATTTCCAATTCCCTTTCAGTTGACTCTCAATACACTTTTCCTGTTGAGTTCCTGTTGTGATGTATCAATTGAAAGTCTATTGAGAAAAGTCGGTGGAGTTCCAGTTGAGTCTGTGTTGACTATCTATTGATTCTCCTGTTGAGTTGAAAATGTCAAATGAAAACCTATTGAGCATATTCAAGACAGCCCGTTTGATTTCATTTTAGTCTTTATCAAGTTATTTCACCAATTGCCTCGTAAAGTTCAGTTGACTGTACTAAATATATAGTGAGTCTGCTTCAATAATGCAAAAAATCAAGGGTGTGCATTGAGCAGGTGAAACAGTGAGGTGTTTCATGGCAACGCTTGCTTTATTGCTCACGAAAGCAGCACGGGAAGGCTGGAGCCTTGCAGGGTCCACTTGGCTACTTGACTGTGTAGCCTGCAAAATACAATAAAAATAGACTTGTTTGTTTCCACCAGTATAGTACGAAATGATTGCGTCCCTTCTTATTAAGCATGCTGGTCTAAGTAGCTTGCTATTTTATATGTTAGATGGTTTGTATTTTGGAAAGCAAGGCAAGGGGACAGCAGTTCAACAAATGTATAGGCTTGTTTCAAGTTTTAATGCATCAAGGCAAGCTAACCACATCAATTAATTCTACAATGGGTAGGGAGTGGAACGCCTTTACTTGAATGCCTTCCGCATTAAAGCACCTGAAATCTAGAGGAACGACTATGTCCGCAGGGAGCAACAAAATCACCCGCATGGGTAGTTATCGTGTCTTCCACATCTTTGAGGCCCAAAAGAAATCCGCTTAGGCCTATCAAGACTTGGTGAGCCACTACCAAACCTGTCCAAAAGCATACCTGTCAACCTGTGGATTTGTTTTGTGAAATTTCAATGCTGGAAATGTCAAAAAAATTAGATAACTGTCAACTTGCATGAGCTGGTTTACAAAATTGTAGCCTTGATTAAAAAAACTAGTGTCATATGGTACTGTAAACTAAAGTTACTACAACAGGCAATCATTGCAAATGGCTTTATGAATGAATGAGCGCATAATACTTTGTGCTTAACGACTAGTGGAAAAAAATTACATGAACCGTGAAGAAAAAAAAAAAACTTGCCAGAAAGAACGTGACAGAAAAAATACGTAAGTGAATTTCGCAGTCTTTCACACTCTTGTAACGCTGAAGTATGGTGTGTGCCTTGCAGTACGTATAACAAACAGTAGCACTAAGCAGCAGCTTGAAGGGATCATATGAGATATTGGTATATCCACATTTTTGCCTTAATCGTAACAATGCCAGAGGAGTGTCCCAGTATAACAAGGTCGTGATGCCAGTTTACACACAACGAGAACACGAAACAGTTTGGTTTGGTGAGAGGAAAAAACAGCAGAGTTGCTGTAAATGAGAAAAAATATAAAAGCTTTTTTTTCCCTTTGCTTGGCGAGATTTTCTATACAGTAGCAGCACTAAAACAGTACAGTGATACCGTGCCGACCAATCATTTGGGTAATTCCTAGAGGCAGAACATTTGTCACAACAGATCGACTAAGCCCTCGCGCAATGCCGGTGTAGCATCAGTCAGCGGCACGTCTGACGCCACGTTCAGCCAAAATGTTATTCAGTGATTTTGCTGTTACTCGCACCACATTCAGCCCACCTATTCAAAACTGCTCCGAGAAAGGCAATGAGCAGGTTGTGATTATAAGCAATGGCAAATTTCAATTTATGCTAGCAAGTCGAGCAAGTGCTTAGTCAAAACCGGTATTCATCAGTTTGAAAGTTGACGCCTGTACATGTTCTAGCGCAAGCTGCCTAGCACCTGAAACAAAAATTGGCAAATGAGAAATTCCCAAAAAGATACGTGGAGAGAATTGGCACTTTGTGGTAAAAGACTAATATATAACAGTGTGCAGTCTGTTTCCAACTACTCCTTATGCAGCACATTTTTTCTTCATTGGTTTTAAACCAAAGTGTCTGCTTGCCTTTAGGGTGTCAAGTAATGCATCAGACTTGTGTAAAGATGCTTTGGGTTCAAACCCTAGCTTCTGCGGATACACAGTCTCTATTTTCCCAAAAGCAAAAATGAATTTGTTATATTCTTGGGCATTATTTCTTTAGCTGGAATGAAGTACGTTTTAGGCCACGTTTGTCACCTGAGTCACTGCTCTGCACTCAGGGAACGCTCTTTCTCCCAAACAAAAAAAAATAGGAAGCAAATTATTGCCGGCAGCCAGCACTTTAGCTTGTAAGTATATTTTACCGCCATGTCTCCTAACTGGTTGAACACACTATATTGTTTGTGACTGGTAGATCTGCCTCTCAGCCTAGCGCTGTCAGGTGTGTTTGCATAGCGCAGTATTCGTGCGTCTGTTATTGATCCGACAGGCACTTGTTCGATTCGACCTCCTTCATTTTTTTTTTCATTTTCGTTAACTTCGTTCGTCAAACATTTTATTTACCTTAATCATGGTGTTCTTTTTTTTAGGACACTTCGTATCAGGCAAATACGGGCTGCTGCTCCGTTCTGTAGCGGCACTGCGTCTAGAATTTTATTCATTCGTCACTTGCCTTCAAAGGTTTTGTTAGACCTTTAGCTTAAGATACATACAAATATATTACACGCGAAAGCAATACAGCAGCGCGGAAGACAGTAAAACTACCGATTGATGTCAAAATGTGTGCCGGTACAATACCCCCTTCAATTTGTTACACTTACGTACAGTATTTTTGAAAAGCTGAAGTGAAATCGTACCCTTTAGGTCGATCTCGAGACGGCATGCATAAAAACACTGTTTATATAGCGACAAATAACCAAGTCGTGAGTATAGCCATTCAGGTAGGTCTGCACAACGGAGTCATGATGAAATGTACAGGAGCGCTCCGAAAGAATGAACTTACCTTTAACAACGTCGCTCCCAGCGGGGCTCCCAGCGTGGTGAAATTGACGGATTCCAAAGCGTGGCTAACAGGGATGGTAACACCTCACTTCGCAAGCTTCTTCACCGTACGATCACAGCGCACAAACACAACACGACACACAAAGGATGTTCACCGGCGGTAGAAGAGCGCATACGATGGCTTTTCCTTCAATAAATTCGATGTATCGCCAGCTGCACTGCAATGTCTGACCTTCGATGCTGGTTGAAAAGATTCGCACACGGCACATAAATCGCCAACAACACGAGGAAAGCTATAAATTTGCACTGAACAGCGAAGAACGACCGCACGACCGCACCACGCCGGACCCCGCACATCCGGGATTGCGAACAAGCGACAGTGGCTTGGTTTCAAGTCGGTTTGCGATGGCTATGCCACAGCTACGCATTCTTGTGAAAACTGAGCGTGAAAACATCGACACGAGATATCAAAAAAACCTACGGCGGCTTGTGAGCCTATGTTAATATTTACAATAATTTTTTATAGAATTATTAACAACCCCTCTAGCAGCAGTAATAATATGATATTGCAGATAACCGAACTGCGCCGAGGTCGCAATGTTGGCTGTCAGCGCCACTGGCGGCAGTGGCAACGCCGCGTACTAGACATTCGTGACAGCGCGGTCACTTCAGCTTAGCGTGGGAGGGTGCCAGAGGAACCAAAAGAACTGGTTATCGCCGGGTGTGGAGGTGGATGGCACGTCTTTTGTGTCCGGGCGCCCGCTTCGGCGAACTGCAGCAGGAGAGAGGACGGAAGAATTCTGGAAAGTCCAATCTTTGAAAACAGCTTCAAAGCAAAGTTCTTGATCTGCTTGCGGGCGCAGGATATTTGCTAGGCGCTTGTGTTTGAGAAACGTAGTCCGCGGACGTGTTGACATCGTTAGCGAGAGAGCGGTTCGGAGCATGGAGGAAGAAAAAGTTAGGAGACGGCGCCGCCGGAGAAACGTGAAGCCTATATAATAAAAAGTAAAATCGAAGTCGGCCCAGGCGTCACTGCACCACGTGACCCCACCGCACCGCCTCTGTATGGGCCGCCGCGCTCTTCAATAGACCTTTCCAGAAACTGCAGCGCCGCTCCTTGCTCTGGCGGGCCCGCGCAAGGCTTCATG
This sequence comes from Haemaphysalis longicornis, assembly GCA_013339765.2. NCBI lineage: Eukaryota > Metazoa > Arthropoda > Arachnida > Ixodida > Ixodidae > Haemaphysalis > Haemaphysalis longicornis. The sequence goes on along the minus strand of CM023457.1, from coordinate 334,872 downwards.
GGAACTGCGTGCGCGGCCGGTGCGAGCGGCGACGGGGGCATGGGCGCCGCGCGCCGCGTGCGCGGCGTGAGCCCGTCAATGAAATGTTGTGCTTTCAAAGTTATGTCGCGCATCAATTAAAGCATCTTTTAAACCATTGAACCCAAAATAAGAAATAAACTCCCCATCCTTCTGAAACTGCTGGCACCGCGTGGGAACCTTTCGTCGTCTGCTAGCAACGTCGTGCTAGCTTGAGAGTGGAACCAGCTGCTGCCAGTTGAAAAGCGTCTTCGCGCTTCTGGCTGCCCGGGGGAAAAGAGAAATTCCTCAACACGAGGAAATAGAAAAAAATGTGACACTTGAGCTACCCGAGAAAAATACAAATAACCAGCTCTTGCTTCCGCAGCCCGCGGGGAGCCGAGGGGGAAAACGAAGAAGCCCATCTCGTGTGCACACGTTATTCGTTATGCATTTCCGCGTGTGTAAAGCTACACTCGTTTACGACCTGCCTTATGCGGCCCGTTGTCGCGAAGCCTGCTATATGTTTGGTTTTTTTCCAACGGCTTTTGTCTTCCGCACGTACGCGGCACTCCTGCCCGCACGCGGGCATGAGATCGCCGAGCAGATAAACGCAGGAAGGACGGGGAACAGCTACCGCCAAACGAAACACGAGAGATGCCCCGGAGTCGGAGACCGCCGCCGCCGCCGGCCCCCCGACCTTGGAGGGCCGACTGCGGCGGCTTGAGAAAGGGAAACGGCGGAGGGAGCGGCTTCAACGGACCTGGGCTGCGAAGGCTAGCTGCGTGGCGTCATGCCGGCTCCTAACTTTTTTTTTTTCCTCCATGGTTCGGAGTGTAACAAGCGGCACGCCAGCCCACTAATTTGTTCGGTTTCTCTTTTTTTTTTTTTTTTTGTAGTGGCGTGAAGCAGTGTCAGGCTCGTTCTTTCTTTTGTGACCCTGTGCAGTAAAGATGAGGTTGTTAATCAGCGCTTCAGCTTGTCTTTCTTCAATTTTTTTTCTTCTTCGTTTGTTCGTTCAGGTCGTGTGAGCGGCGGCGCCTTGGACTGGCGTACGGAGTTCTTTTGCGTGAAAGAACTGGTTTCACCTGTTTTAATAGAGCGTAGATGCGCGTTTGCTCTTTGTGATTTCTCTGCATCACTGCTGTTCTACTGTTGTTATAGACAGTTCACGATATCCTCAAGGAAAGTTATGTAGAGGGGAATAGAGAGAGAGAACAAGACTTTATTAAGAATATCCGGCGTGCGGGTGCGGATCAGGCCACGCAGGGCTTCTCCGCACCCTATCTAGCTCGTGGCTATGTAGACCTCGAGGGTGGGCCTGCGCCGCGACGTCGGCTACTAGGTGAGTCCGCTCCCGCGGGAGGGTCCCCCGTTCGCTCTTGCCGGGCCAGGGCGTCCTCGAGCCGCTGGATGGCGAGCAGCTGCGCCGCAGAGTCGGGCGAGCTGATGTAGTCCACAATGTCCTGGGCGGTAGTGAGTCCGGCTCGGCACCGTCTTGCTGCACTTCACAGCCCCACATGATGTGGGCTAGAGTTGCTGGTTCACGCGCACAAACACTGCACTGCACTTGCACATAGTATCCGGGGCACACGTGTCGGGCGAGGGCCGGCGTGAGCACCGTGCGGGTCTGTAGTTGTCGGAGAAGGACGCCTTCGCGTCTGCACAGCCTCGGGTGAGGCGGAGGCAGCGCTCGGCGCCCCTCTCGGTACCACGACAGGATGTCGCCGTACGTGGTCAGCGGTTCCGCTTGGAGGCCGACGTCTCCCGCGGTCGAGGCGCAGGGGGGCGCCGCACGGTGCGCGAGCTCGCGTGCGACGGCGTCTGCTGTCTCGTTGCGGTTGGCCGCTCCTCCGCGATGGGTCCGACGTGTGCCGGGAACCATCTGATGTTGGTTGTGGTCGACTTGCGCGTGAGGGAGCAGGCGGGCTGCCGTTTCCCCGATGCTGCTTCTGGCGAAGTTGGTGATGGCCGAGCGGGAGTCGCTCAGGATGGTTGTGGTGTCGGGGTCGCTTCGTAGCGCCAGTGCGATGGCAGCCTCTTCTGCTTGCTCGGCGCCGGGCGAGCGGAGGCTGCAGGCGTTCAGGATGCTTCCGTCCGTGGCGCGGATCACTACGGCCACGAAGGTGTGGGGTCTGTCCGGGAGTTGGGCGACGTCCACGTATACCGCCGTGTTGTCTGTAGCGTACGTCCTCCGCGAGTGCGCGGGCTCTGGTTCGCCTTCGCTCCTTGTTGCGGTCCGGGTGGACGTTGCGCGGGAGCGGTGCGACGACCAGTTGTCTGGCAATGTCGTTGGGTATCTTCCTGTGTTCGTGGGTGTCTTCCGAGAGCGCCTCCGTCCGTAGCGGGCGGAGGCCGGCCCGTTGCAGGATCAGGCGACCCGTTTTGGTAGTACCGAGACGGGCGAGCTGCGGCGGAGCGCTGGGCTTCGCACACCTCTTCCAGTGTGTTGTGTACGCCGAGGGAAGCAAGGGCCCGGTTGCTTGTGCTGTGGAGAAGTCCCAGTGCCGTCTTGTGGGACTTGCGGATGGCTGCGTTGATCTTGTCCCGCTCGTGCTGCAGCCATCGTGAAACGCGCCGACGTACGAGACGTGGCTCATCACGAAAGACTGCAGCAGTCGCAGGAGGTTGGGCTCTCGCATGCCGTCGCGGCGTGTGGAAATCCTCCTGATGAGACGGGTCGCGATGCCCATCCTCGTGAGTAATTTGTCCAGGGCCGTGTGGTTGGTGTTGCCCGAGTCGATGTGGAGGCCGAGCACTCTGAGGCTGCGGACGTGCGGTATGGTCGTGCCGTTCTCGGTGCGGAGGGTGATGTTGCCGGCTTCGCGTTCGGCTTCCTTCCTGCGGTGGCCGGGGGGTGGCAGTATAAGCAGCTCCGACTTTTGCGGGGAGCACCGGAGGCCCGTGTTCTTCAGGCAGGCCTCGATTTCACAGATCGCCTCTTGCAGCGATTCCTCGATGTGGCCGTTGGTGCCGCGCGACACCCAGAGCGTGATGTCGTCGGCGTAGATCGTGTGGTGGACGTGCGGGAGGCGGGCGAGGCGCTCGGCCACCGGGATCATGACGATGTTGAACAGGAAGGGAGAGATGACGGACCCTTGCGGTGTGCCGACGCTGCCCAGCTCCCTTTCGTCTAGTTGTAGGTGACCGACGTGGATGCATGCCGTCCTGTGGGACAGGAACGCTCGAATGTAGTTGTACGTTCGTTCTCCCAGCCCCAGTCGGTTGACTTGTGCCAGGATGGCGGAGTGGAGCACGTTGTCAAATGCGCTCTTGAGGTCGAGGCCGAGCACTGCCCTGCAGTCGGTTCTGCTGGGGGACTCGAGCAGGTCGTGTTGCAGGAGGAGCATGGCGTCTTGTGTGCTGAGCTTCGCGCGGAAACCGAGCATCGTGGCCGGGTAGATGTTGTGCTCTTCGAGGTAGCTCTGCCAGCGGTTGTTGAGAACGTGCTCGAGCACCTTGCCCGCGCACGACGTCAGGGAGATAGGGCGCAGGTTCTCGATGCCGGGCGGCTTGTTGGGCTTTGGTATGAGGATCGTTCGGGCCGTCTTCCATTGTTTGGGGAGCGAGCCCGAGCGCCAGCAGTCGTTATAGTACCGTGTGAGAGCCGTTATGGCGGTGTCGTTCAGGTTCCGGAGAGCCTTGTTGTGTACGTTGTCCGGCCCGGCCGCCGACTTGCAGTTGAGGTCCTGCACCGCTCGGCGGACTTCCCACTCCTCGATGTCGCCGTCTAGCTCGGGGTTGGCCGCCCCTCGGTAGTCCGGATGCTCGACGCTCGAGGTGATGGGCAGGTACTGGTCGTTCAGGCGCTTGCAGAGCTCCTCTGTGCCGAGGGTCTTGGACGCCGTGTGTAGTATCTGGGACAGGCGGTGTTGTTGGTAGGACTTGCTCTGGGTTTCGTCTTTGAGGTGGCGAAGCAGCTTCCATGTTCGGCTCGCGTGGAGTTGTCCGTCGGCCTCGTTGCAGATCGCGTGCCACTGCTGGGTACAGAGCTGTCGGCTGTATTGCTCGATCTCGCGACCGAGGCGGGCGATCCGCTTGCGTAAATTGCCGTGGTGGCGGTGTTTCTTCCATCGCCGCTGTAGGGACCGGCGCGCCTCGATCATGTGTGCCAGGCGGGGGTCCATGCTCGGTATGGAGTCGTCCGTTTCGATCTCCGTGGTGACTCGCTTCGTGGCGTCCACCAGGCAACGCGTCCATCGCTCGATGTCGTCGATGGTCGGTGCGATGTCTTGCTGACGGAAGGCATGCCAGTCCACCAGCTTGTGAGTGCGCTTGGCGGTAGAGGTTCCCGATACTCGCAGGGGGATCTCGACTTCGATAATGTAATGGTCACTGCCGAGGTTGTGGCCCGTGTTTCGCCAGCTCGTCGTTCTGCCGTCAGGCAGGTGTACGAAGGCGAGGTCGGGATTGGTGTCTCGGGCGGTTGAGGTGCCGATGCGGGACGGCTGTAGCGGGTCAGTGACGAGCGTGAACTCGGCTTCCACGGCTTCGTCGAGCAGGTCTCTGCCCTTGGCCGTGGTGAGTCCGTACCCAAGCTCTTTGTGGTGGGCGTTGAAGTCGCCGGCGATGAGGATCGGGTGGCGCGAGGCTTTGTGCAGGGTCTTGTGGAACAGCGTTCGGAACCGCTGACTGCGGTGTTGCGGGTTACTGTACACGTTGATCATGTAGAGTGATTCTTGCGTCTTCTTGCCGACTACGATCTCGGTCGCGCATAGCTCGAGGGCCGTGTCGTGATCGAGGAAGCGGTCGTGCGGTATGTGGGTGATGCCTTTCCGGACGAAGGTGCAGACTCCCTGCGCCGCGCCCTTGGTACTGGTGCGAGCGCTGGGAGGTGTAGCGTGCGTTCGGTAGCCCGGGAGTGGTTGGCATACGTTCCATGTGTGTTTCCTGAACCATGATGACGTCCGGCGGAGAGTCCATGGTCTGTATGTGTTGCTGTAGGAGCGCCCTGCGGCACTGGAGGCCGTTAGCGTTCCAGTGCCATATCTTTAGTCTTGATTGGGCGGACCTGGTCATGGTGATTGTTGGGATACGAGTGGGTTGTAGTTGACCGTGCTGGAGTTGGGGGCTCCCAGCTTCTCGTAAAGGAACTGTTCGAGGCGGTCGAGTCGCGCGTTGGTCTCGTCGAGCCGCGCGTTGGTCTCATCGAGTCGAGCAGCGAGCTGGTCGATCTTGGCGTTCTGCGCGTCTAAGCGCTTGTCCATGCGTTTCTCTATGCTGTCCACTCGTTCCGAGAGACGGCGGAGTCGTACTGCGGAACTGACACCGCCCGGTGTGAGCGGTGGCGATAGCGAGTTGACTGACCGTGGAGAGCGCGGAGGGCGGTCCTCCTGATCGGCTTCTTCTTCGATGTCTTCGTCTTCTTCTATTGTAGTAACTTGTGCCGCCGGGGTAGCGGTGTGCTGTTGTGGTGGTTGGTGGGGCGCTTGAGCGGCGCTCGTTCGGATGACCGGCGCTCGGCTCGGCTTGGGCGATTGTTGCAGATGTTGCGGGGTGGAGGGACGCCGGTTTGTGGCGTTTTCCCAAGCACCCATGGTGAATGTCGTAGGCGTACGGTGTCCTGTGATAAGGATCTCTTCCAATTGCTTAGTCAGCTTGGCGATCACGTCTTGCTGATCACGCACCATCTTCTCTAGCATTTGTATTCTGCTGTCGCCGCGGCTGGACGAGCGTGGGTGAGCCGGTTGCTTGGCTCCACCCCCGGCAGCTGTGACCTTGGCCCATGACGTGGCGTCGTGCGTCACCGGGCCTCGTGACTTACTGCGCGACCTATCGCGGCTCGCGCAGCGTGATGGATGGCGTTGTTGTTCGCTCCCGGCAGTTCCGGGAACGCGTCCTTTCTGGAAAGTCTGACCTTCGGCGCCGGCGGCGGAGGAGGTCGGGCTTTTTCCGTTGCCGCAGGCAGTCTTGGTTTCCCATTGGCGCTTCTTCACTTGGAAGGGCACCTTGAAACGATTCTTGCAGTGTCTGTCGCCGGTGGGGTGGGCGACCGCCGCACAGCTTACAGTGCGGCTTACATTCCTCTTCGTGGTTTCTGGCCTAGGGTTGGTCTTGCCGCAGGGCGAAACACACGTTCAGGTTGGGCGTAGGGCACACGGTCCTTACGGTGGCCGACCTGTCCACATGTCTTGCAGACTTCTCTGTGCTGTTTGTAGATGGTGGCAGCGAATGATGACGCCGCGTACTTCACGTACATGGGCACCTTGTTTCCCTGAACAGTAGACGACAGCCTCGGACGAGCCGATGCGGTGCGCGTCGATGACTGTTGGGTTGTAGTTGTTTATGATGTAGCTGCGAATGTCTTCTTGGGTGTCTTCGAGTGAAATGTTCCGAATGACTCCCTTGACGGTATTGTCTGGTGCTGCGTGGTATGCGAAGACTTCGAACACTTGCGTGCCGAGGGTGATGCTTCGAATGGTCGAGTAGCGCTGTGCTCTCGCGTCGTTCGGCGTGCTCACGACGACGATATTCTGGGCGACGTTGGGACATGCAGTGTCTTCTGTGAAAGCTTGCGGTTCCATGCCCGCCGCCCGTGCAATAGCTCGCATGAGGTCGGTGGGGCTTCGTCTTTCCAACAATGAGTCCGCCGCGGGGGCGGATCACAATCTTGAAGTCGTCGCGGGCCGTGTCGCGTGGCATGCGGGCGGCCTTGTCGATGGTAAGCATTCACTTTTCGGGCAAACTGGGCCCGTGTAAGGAGCGGGAGTCAGCCTACCTTGGCTGGCAGGCTTGCCGGAGACGAGTGCTGACGTGGCTCTCCGGTGCGGGTGGGTGATCGTCGGCCGCGCTGGGTTGCGAGGATCCAGCCGGCCTGGGCGTTCGGGGTGCCGTCGTCTTCGTCGGACCCGTGAACGGTGATCGTCGTCCGCCCGTCTCGGAAGCCCAGCGTGGGGCCAGACTCCAAATCGGGGGTCGTATCCATCGCAGAGTGTGAGGTCGTGGTCGTCATCGCCGTATAGAACTCGCGTCCTTGGGCCGGCACGGCGGGGGTGCGCGAGTGATAACTGGAGTAATGAAGTTCACGAGTGAACGACGATGAGGCCAAGCCGGTCGCTTGTTTAAAAAGTTTTCGCTGTGTACAAAAATTTAATTGTTCTTTTTTCGACGTTAGGGATTTAACCAAAGTTTTGCTGTTTTTTTCGAGTATTTATAGTTACAATTTCGTCACTGGAATATTTTTGTGCGTTTGGGTTTGTGAGATAAGATTCATTTCTGAAAACAGCGCTGTTAGTATCGTGCTCCACAGAAAAACAGTGAATCATCGCACTAGGATGCGATGTCACATATGCCTTTTGTAGATGTAGCAGATTGAATCGCGTTTTAAATGTACTCCTCTCCCCCTACCTTCCCGGAACACAAGGTATCACAGCATTGTATGTGTGAAAGAGGTAGGGGGAGTGACGACTTTTTTTTGTCCCCAGAACTGGGACCCGAGATGTGTAGCCTCCCCCCCCCCCCCCTCCCCCGCCTTTCCGTTTTTCCCGGCGAGATATGCATGCTTCATGATTCCGCTCCAACTTTCCCGGAAGACTGACTTCGAATATGTCCACTGCCGCTAAAGCGGAAGCTTAGCAGCGGTAGTGGAGATTGCTCACTCATTATGTCAATGCGTGCTAAGGTATAAAGAAGAAAATCCGCTGCTATAGCAAGGAAACGATTCCGCGGGAGTCACGTGCCAGAAGAGATGAGTCACTAGAGTTTTGTCAATGTTTATTTCTTCCATTGTTTGTGTGCAAAGCATGTTGCGGCAGTATTTGAGGAAATGCAGTCAAAAATTGTCCAATATAATTGATTCCCCCACTTAGCAGGTATAATTATTATTTGGGCGAAGATGCTGCTGGTAAAGGCTACTGGCCTAAGGAGTTTTATCAGCTTTGAAAATTAAGCTCGAACCATAAAACATGGACAAAAAGGACACTGGTATATTGTCGCGAAGCCCGGTTCCATTTGCTTTTTTTCAATTTTTTAGCATCCCTCTTCGGCACCGAGGCCCCGCTTTTCTAAGAAACGTTTGCCGAGTGTGTGTTGGCACCGTCGGCCGACCCGGGAGACGCGGCTGTTGAGAGGGACCATCCACGCATCTTCTGTTACCACGGCCGCGGCGCTCCCTTCCCCCCCCCGTGGCGTGCGCGCTGGTCGCGTTCGGGCTCCGTGTCTTAAGTGTTCTTCCGACGACCTTCCCTTTTCCCGTGTTTACTTTAGTGCGTTTTGTTTAACTACTTGCTCTACGCCCGTAATTCTCCCCAGTAATTCTTTTGCCAGAAACGGCGCCTTCGAGTTTGAACCTGTGTCTTCTGTTGTGATGTTGTCATTTTCACTTTGGCGGGGACATGTCTGATTGGAGCTTAGAAGCGTCTTCCTGATTGGCTGCGGGTGTGGCCTTAACCTTTTCCCACCCGGTCCGCACACGCTAGGAATGCGCTTTTTCCCCCAATGCGGTCCCCCCAAAGCAATATAAAGCGGCCCCTCTGGCGATTGAGGGAGGGAGAGCAACACCAGGAAAGCCGCACTCTGCCGCTCGTCGTCGTGCCCTCCCGCCGGGAGCCATTCGCCCGCCAACTATGTCCCGCTAAGTACTCTGAATCTTTGACTGTCTTTCTAATCTATGTAACAAGTGTATTCATTCTAATTCATATGTGCTAAATGTCACCAATGTCATCTGTAAAGTAAACAAGTTATCCTTTAAAACCTCTTCGACGTCTCGACTTGTCCCTTCCGATCTTCATGCTACAGTAGCGGCAGTATGTAACCAAAATACTACGTTACAAAAGTGGTGATAGGTGCGGGGTGGCGAACACCCCCTCTGCCATCATGGGCTCCCCCCTCTCCTCGTTCATCTTCCTGCTGCTCAGCGTCAACCTCTTCATCCTGTCTACCGAGCAAGCTTCATCTGAGATCGCGTCCTTCATCCGGTCACCGTCATGGGCGCTCGTCAAGTGTGAGAATGACTTTCTCCTCATTTCGTGGGCGTCACCGTGCAACCATCCCGGCGCCCGCCAAGCTCGTCATGCCGGGCCCCGGCTCCGGCGAAGAGAAGCCACCGGCCAAGGCGTGAAGCCAACGTCGCCACGGCCGCCGAACTCCATCGCGGCGGCGACCTTCCCGCGCATGCAGTAAGGTGAGAGATTTTTGCCTCTCGGCGCACCGCATGACTGTGGGCCTGTAGGCTTTTCTTCTCCGCGTGTCCGGGGCGCCCACTCATTGGGGTTGTCTTTGGTTCATTTTCTTTGCCAGCACCAGCCTGCTTATGTAACTAGCCGCTGCTGATGCTGAGGCAAAAAATTTATGAGCGTGCAGCCGTTTTTTTCGTGGGGTATGTGGGCTCTTCGCGCGGGAGTTGGACAGCTTTGTAGTCAGAATCTTAACGGCACAGGCGTTCGGCTCTCCCGGCGAAGGAGCCCCGAAGAAGAAGCCCCCGCGCGCCTATGAAAAGGCTGTTTTTTGCGCAGATCTCGCTATATTAGAGACTGCTGTTATCCGTTTCCTCGGCTCCTTTCCACCGAAGTTAGGTCTTGTCTTGAAGCAAATACGGCAGCCACTTCGTGGTTGGGGGTCTGAGGGAAACGAGGAGTTGAGAGATGTTTCCGCTGCACGCCGCTACTCGAAGTACAAACAGAGACACCAGCAGGGGTGCCCGGGATGCCGCGGACGGGAGAGCCCGCGGGCGTGCAGTTCTGCGAATGCGTCGGGTGGGCGAAGGTTTCTCACCACTGCTGATATTCGGCAGTCTCTGTTCTTATTTTGTTAGCATGTAGGGTAGCCGATACGTACACTTTTAAAGTCTTGTGTTCAAATATTTCATCGTGTGTTATCTTTGTTATTTCTATCGTTCGTGTTCATGTAAAGTATGCATGAATGTGTGCTCGTTTGGTGTGTGTTTTTAGTTTTGACCGACTAGAGCGTTTGAACTGTTCTGAAGGGCTTCGTCAGGCGGCCAATGTTTAGTTGGTATCACACTTATATGCGCGACCCGGCAAGTTTTACATTTTGTAGCTGCTATGTTTCGATGGTTTGCAGTTTTCTCCTAACAAGTTTTTGGCGGTTTCTTTTTGTTGCCTTCCATTTTGGAAGGAATGTGCGGATTTACTTCAAGTGATACAAGTAAAGATGGTTACAGAAAGAGCAGAGTCGAATACAGATATGTAGTGTCGAGTGAAGTGCCCAACAGTGGCGGATGTACGCATATTCCGCGTGTGCGTGAGATATAACTCCAATAGAGTGAGCTTCTGTATATAATTTTATTTCTGTCTTGTAGTGCCTTCTTATGAATTGTTTGTAATCGTTTCTGTAAGGCATTTACTGGAGTAGCGATTGTCGTCACAGTTTTTCTGAGTTTTATTTGAGGATTACTTTTCGTTGGCTAGCGATTTGATTTATTTTGTGTTCTGGTCTATGCGACCTGTTGTCTAAGGAGAGATTTTGTTTCGCGTCAAGCTCCTCAGAACTTTGTATATGGCATGAATGCCGGAGAGCTTTACGGTATCTTGATGTGGCTTTTAGAATGCGCATGTTATTTCGATATTATTCATGGTGTCCTTGTTATTTTCTTGTTGTGTCGTGTAAAAGAAGTGTTTCGCCTGTGTTGGACAAGAGACTATATGCGTGCATGAACTGAAAACGGAACTCCATCAAGTGACCGTGTGTGCGTTGACTGATTCGACGGACATAGTTTGTTGACTCTTATGTTAGAAAGTGTGTTTCTTCTTCTCGAGTCCGTATGCCAAGTCATTTCAGTATCGCTGTCAGTTGGCGAAAATGTGTTCTTATGTTTTAGACTTAGTGCAAGAGTGAGGGCACTCTTTTTTCCGTCGGGGAAGGTGTCGCGAAGCCCCGGTTCCATTTGCTTTTTTCAATTTTTTAGCATCCCTCTTCGGCCACCGAGGCCCCGCTTTTCTAAGAAACGTGTTGCCGAGTGTGTGTTGGCCCGTCGGCCGACCCGGGAGACGCGGCTGTTGAGAGGGACCATCCACGCATCTTCTGTTACCACGGCCGCGGCGCTCCCTTCCCCCCCCGTGGCGTGCGCGCTGGTCGCGTTCGGGCTCCGTGTCTTAGTGTTCTTCCGACGACCTTCCCTTTTCCCGTGTTTACTTTAGTGCGTTTTGTTTAACTACTTGCTCTACGCCCGTAATTCTCCCCAGTAATTCTTTTGCCAGAAACGGGCGCCTTCGAGTTTGAACCTGTGTCTTCTGTGTGTGATGTTGTCATTTTCACTTTGGCGGGGACATGTCTGATTGGAGCTTAGAAGCGTCTTCCTGATTGGCTGCGGGTGTGCCTTAACCTTTTCCCACCCGGTCCGCACACGCTAGGATGCGCTTTTTCCCCCAATGCGTCCCCCCAAAGCAAATATAAAGCGGCCCCTCTGGCGATTGAGGGAGGGAGAGCAACACCAGGAAAGCCGCACTCTGCCGCTCGTCGTCGTGCCCTCCCGCCGGGAGCCATTCGCCCGCCAACTATGTCCCGCTAAGTACTCTGAATCTTTGACTGTCTTTCTAATCTATGTAACAAGTGTATTCATTCTAATTCATATGTGCTAAATGTCACCAATGTCATCTGTAAAGTAAACAAGTTATCCTTTAAAACCTCTTCGACGTCTCGACTTGTCCCTTCCGATCTTCATGCTACAGTAGCGGCAGTATGTAACCAAAATACTACGTTACAATATATTTAAACAACGTAGCACCAACTAGCTCGACTCTCAATTTTACTTGATTTTTGTCAGTAGAAACTCTATTGAGTTTCAATTAAACGAAGTCATTTGATATTCTGCTGAGTTTTGTCCATTGAAACCTTGTTGACTTTTTATTGACTGCACTCAATAGAAATGTCAATGTATAACAAAAAAAAAACATAAAATTAACCTAGTAGTCTTAATTCAGCAGACACAGTGGGCAGTGCTGAAAAAAATAGCCCTTCAAAGTGTGTGTTTCAGCCTGATGAGTTTTGTCAATTGGTTCTCCAAAGAGTTTCAATAGACTGGTGTCAATTGCTTTTGTATTGCGTTTTCTCAATACAAATCCTTTTGAGTTTCTACTGACACATCTCAATAGCCAATTAAGTTTGAATTAGGTTTCTGTTGACTCAATAAAAACTCAACTGGAAGTGAATTGAAACTCAAAATCCATTTTTGTAAGGGACGTTATGAATGTTTTCTATTGCGTGGGACGCGTCCGCTGAACGGGCTTTCCGGTGCCTCCAAAGCTAAAAAAGACGCACGCCGACCCGACGAGAACGCTTCTGAAAAGAGCACGTGCTGGATCGAGTTGCACGCGCTAGCCCCTGAGGCAGCTTTGCTCAAGAAGAGAAAGGTGCTACTGAATGCGGGTAGGTTCTTGTTTTCTTTTAGACGTACACTAAAATATTTTAATACTCCCTCCCCGCCTCAACCACCGGCCAGTGTGCGACATGATCAGTGAACAATATTCTTGGACTAGCGCTCTTACGTGAAACGCCCTGTCCGTCATACTACCTGAAATGGGGTATGCTACCGTACTGTAAGTAGTATTTTTATTTACAGTACGTTCCCCGGGTATGTGCCGAGTCATAGTCACGAGGAGAAGTTAAGAAATTGGCTGCGTATCTGGTTGCTTCGCTGCAAATGTACACCATAGCCTTCGGCCGCCCCCGCCTCGTAACATCCTCCCCTCCCCCCTCACGCTGTTCTTCTCCCCCTGCCTCCCCCATAATTAATGCAATAGACGTTTGATGAATTAGATCAATTTTCCCTCGTTTTCTTGGTTCGCGCGCCACCTGTTGGACCTTTTCTTTCAATTGTTCTTGAACAGCGCCTCAAAAACCTCACCCGACCCCCTGGGTTCCTGGCTTCTCTACCTACGCTTCCAAGAGCTGCTGAGGTATTCGTGAACAAGTGCCACTCCCTAACCAAAGCTGATCTGCACCACCTCATTTGGTTTTGCCCCAAATTAACTCGCTATAGAAATTTCTCTGCCCCCACCAACGATCCCGCGATGGGAACCGGCCCACTCGTCGCAGCCAACTCGTCCTAGGGCATCTCGTTCTAGGTGATCCCGCACTAGGAAAAGTGGTAGCACTGACCTTGTCGTGCTAGGAAAAGTCGTCTCGCGGTTCCATTTTTGGCCGACGTCGAGGAAATGGGGAGAGGAAGTTAGTGGCTTCTAATCTTATAATTACTCCCAGGTTGACCTCTTCAGAGTTCGGGGGGTCCCCTGCTTTTGTTAGTTTGCAGGCGGTGGTTGAAATGATTTTTCTATTACGCAGCCTTTTCTATTTTAACACATGTTCCTCTGTCCCCTTCTTATTTCCCTTCTTGTTGCAAAATAAAAATCACATTTTTTTTACTGGGTAAGGGGTTTCTTTTCAGGTTTTTTTTTTCTTCTTCTTCAAAAAAAATATTCGTCACGCTTTTTCTGTGGAGGGGGGGTCGACTTTTTCTTTCTTTTGCGTTTTCTTTTCTTTTCTTTTTTGTTATCTTTTGAAGCTTTTTGCCTGCTTGTGTATCTATAAATACGGCAAAATGTTGGCCTCTTGTTTGTTTGAAGGTGTTGGTTGAAATTGGCTTCTTGGTTTCAGCACAACTTCCGGTTTCTTTTTTTTTGTTTTTCTTCTCCTTCTAAAAAATATTCGTAACACTTTTTTGTGTGAGTGTGTGTGTGTGGGGGGGGGGTCAACTTTGAAGTCCAGCTTTGACTTTCAGGTGATATGAAGAATAACAAAATGAAAGTTGCCCAGCTTGACAATCATCGTTTGTCAGCAGGCATGAAAACAAAAGATCAAAATACTAAAAAGCGAAAACACAGAACAAAATCGCAGTCCCAATACAGCGCCGTCACTTAATTCCCAAAAATTTAAAAAAATGCATTAGAAAAAAAAGAATGGGCAAACAAAATCTAATATAAATGGCCCACGTAATTACTGCACAAAAAAAATAAGATATGCTGTCTGGCTGGAGCGTTCCTCGAAGGCGACAAATGAAACATTAAGGGTGGTGACAGAATGTTTACGCATAAGATGAGAAATATACAAGCTTCTGTACTCTTTCATTTGAACATTATAGACGAAAAACGTAAATTGTGACGAGTTGGCCGAGTGTCCAGTTGCCCTAGGTTACGAGTTTCCCTAGTGCGAGATGGCCTATGACGACTTGCCCTATGTGACGAATTCACCTATGACGAGTTGGCTGCGACGAGTTCACTTTTGACGAGTTCTCCTAGACCCGCCTAATGCTTTTTTAAAGGCGATAGTCTTTCTTGGGCTACTTAAACGCGATTGATTGATTGATATATCTTTATTTGGCGAGCATGAAGTGCAGATGTCAGGGCACCCGCCCGGTGGACGGCGCCGATTCAGCCACCGGTCCAAAAGTTATAATTATCATTAAACAAGACGCTTATATACGCAAAACCGTTCCAAACTTCTAAAACTGCCGAGATTTGTCATGCATGTCCCAATAATATGGCGCTAAGGAAACCCCAGGTACATTTGAGGCAAAATGTAAGTACATAACCGGGATTACGCGCGTTCTTTTAAATAAGAATAGACGCGTGGCCTTGGTTTTCACGATAGCAAATTTAAAAAAGAGGCGTTAAAACAATGTTTTGACCAAAAAATGCAAAAAGAAGCTGACGCCCGAGCCTCGAGCTCGAGCGCAACCCCAAGCCGAACAGTAGCAAAGGTTCCGACCGATGGCGTGCGAGCGTTGCGGCGCGGGAAAAGTGGATTTAATTTAGCTAACCTCCATCGCGTCAGACGCGCGAGGAGTGAGAGGGGGGGGGGGGGGGGAGGAGATGTATGAGACGGCAGGGGCTGCAGAGGACTATCGCCTTTCGACGACATTTGCAGCGAAGCGAGCAGATACGTGGCCAAGTTTTTCTTCTGAACAATATTGACACGTAGAAATATATGCACTCCGCCAGGTTCAGTAGCTTGGGACCGTTTTGCCTATATATACTCCTTGTTCCAGCATTGTTTCATGTTTGGCCCAGCGGCTGAATTGAGTGACAGACGGACAGATAGACAGACAGAAAAGAAAAAAAGGACGATTGAGAGTGCACGTTCGGCAACTGGACACTAATGCTTTCTCAATCACTGTATCATAAAAAAGTGCTTAGGTGTCCTCGGAATTTACACCTAGGAAAGAGAGCTGCAATTATTGTGTGTGGCACCGAAGGGTGCACAGAAAAGGCACAGTTCAGAAGCTTGGTGCGCAAGCTTAGCAATAAACGTCTTTTTTTGGAAGTGTATACGTTTGAGCAAGTTTTATTTGTTACAAGTCTTAATAGAAACCGCTTGATGCACCGGAACCGTTTCTTCAGCTCATTTACACAAAGTTTCATGAACGACAGCATAAAGCTTTAAGAGCTGCATAATTTGTCCCTTTCGACGTCAGTGTAACATTATATGTGCCGTAACATCGTTAAATATCTCTTTTTGCGCAGATGCAAGGCGCCACACAAGGCGGCAAGAAGCTGCTCTTTTTGTGACTTTCTAAACCCTCGCCCGCGCCCCTAGAAAAAATAAGATACATAATAATTGGTATTGCCTAAAGGAGTTACTAAATAAAGCTCTAAAAATCTCAAATTCTGGCCGAAAACTTTCAAAGCATAAACACAAACGATGCAATGAGTGCGTAGACAGTCATCCATAACCTAATACCTACGCAAATAATAAGTTGCCGAAAGTTTCACACAAATAAGCACACAAATCCGTTCGCAGAAAAGTTGGCGTACGAAAATGTCGGTACACCGGAATGCTTGCACCGTAACATCCCGCATTGAAATGTCCCAGTACATCGAAATGTCCTAGACCCGTCTAAAATGGGCCGTTCATAGGCGTCTAAATAGTATAGTAACTTGGAATCCCAAACATCAATTCTCAACATTGGGGTTAATTTCAGGTGCAGCACTACCACTGCGTCCGTATAATTCAGGACACTTTAACTGTAACAGTGTGCTGTAAATGTATAATTTCTTCCATTTCGGTTAAGCGCCATTGACTTTTTCACGTATATGCATGCTTCTTACGGCGTCGTTTATACTTTTTATAACCGTTTTTAACGCATATCAGTTTTGAACTGGTGATGTTCTGATGGAAGCGCCTTGGAAGCAGTGGAGCGCGGCCACAATTTTAATATTTACAATTAACAAATGTAGGCGAACGATTCGTCCCCATCCCATTTTTTTGCGTTTCCTTGTGTATTTTATTTTAGTGTCAATGCTCTGTTTTGGTTTCGGACCTCTGTTTCTTCTTACGTCGAGCTGGCGAGCGTTCCCCCACGGTCGCCTTGTTGCTCGCCGTCCCGTGTGCTGTGTTTATGACCTACCGAGCGGCGCCAAGACATCCGACACCGGTGGCTACGTGGTCTGGGACCGGGGCGCGAGACGGACTGTGCCGGGCAGTCGAGCGTTCCATCCCGTGTGCTGTATTTATGACCTACCGAGCGGCGCCAAGACATCGGACACCGGCGGCTAAGTGGTCTGGGACCGGGGCGCGAGACGACTGTGCCCGGCAGTCGAGCGTTTGAGCGTCTACGAATGTGCGTGCGTGGTGAGAGCCCTGAGCGGATCGCGAGAACGCGTATGTAAGCGAAATAGACGGCGCCGCCCAGGCGCATTTGTCAGTTTCGTACGAACCCAAGTCAATAATTAAACAGTTTGTTTTTGCCTTCTCCTACGAATTGTACGGAAGCTTTTATTCGACCGTCTGTCTTCAAGCAAGAAAACGATCTGGAAGTTAATTCGAGAAATCGATAGCTAACACAAAATATCAAACAAATTCTCTAGAGCGCACACAAGAATGAGAAAATTCGCAAAGCTTAAAGGCAACAAATATTGAACAAAAAGCTGCGGGAAAAAAACTGCGAAACTACGACAATATACTGGGAATTTTTCAAATGGATGAAAAACAATTAATTAAACTGGAACACACCTCTAATTAATATATTCCCTCTCGTAAAAAGCGTTTAAATAGCATTGGGATGAATGGTACATAAATTGAATAAAATAACAATTAAAACGAAAAAAAAAAACCAACGAACATTGGTGAATCTATAAACCGGCATTCGAGAAAACGATTTTTGATAAAACGGACGCCGCTTCGATGTAATAGCGTTAAAAAAAGCGGCGTTCGTTCAGCTCTTGGCAACCCCCCTTGCGCCATAATTTCAGTCTCAGAAACTTGATGGTGCTTTATTTTTATTTATTTACTATTTACTTCATACTTCCAGCCTGAGTGCCAGGCCTTAGGTATGTGCGGGAATAGATATATACAGTAAAAGGGACGGCATGATTACCTGTATACATAAGAAAAACACAATACAGCAAAAGAAGAGAAAACGCTAAACAGATTACAAATACATTCATATTAATCCGTATGTAAAAAAAGACAAAACGGCATACCTGCGCGCAAACATATACGTTTTACACCATTTAACGCATCACTGCAGGAAACCGTGCGGATAACCTATTTTCACATTTGACACCGTATTAACATAGCGTTACTTGCCACCTCAGAAAAAAGAAAGACAACGAAGAAGCAAAAACTGTACACAGTAGCGCGTGTGGACATGTCGTAGGTCCTTCAGGCACAGTTCTTATGCTGGAAAGTCTTCCCCCCCCCGCCCGCGAAAAAACCAGGGGAGCACGCTTTGTTTGCTCTGCGCAGGCTAAAAATGAGGAGGGGGGGGGGGGTAGGGGTTTAGGACAGTCAGCCAAACCTTTTCAGTGGCAGCAATTATCTCCCCCACTTCCTTGGGATAAACCAGGGGAGCAGGCCTTCTTCGTCCTCGCGCACACTACCGACTGCATCTTTGTTACTCTCAGCGACAATAGATGGGAGCCCTCCCTGGTTCTGCTGAGGAGAGGCCAGTGTTCGGGTGGAGACGGTCCTCCTCTCCACTCCTTCCAGGAAAAAGGAGGGGGATGGGGGCGCCACGTAGCGTGAGTTTTTCGAAGTTTGTGGCCATGAAAAGTGTTGGAGGGAACCTACACAAACAACGTTGCAAGAAATCTACAATAAAGGGTTTGTAGCCCACAACCTGAAGTACTCAAACCCGGGAGTGGTTTTATCTATCTGTTTTCTGAGCGCCACAATTTTGTGTTAACTAGTGCGGAACGACCTGAAATCCAGCCCGTTCTCATAGGCCGCAGCAGAAAAAGTTTAGACGGCCTGGGAACCTCGTGAGTTAGTCGTACAAGCCCAATATTTTGCCACGGCGTGCCGCTAGAGCCGTGCTACGTATATCCCGGAGTAGATTTTTCTAGCTGTCTTCGTTATTAAACGGCGGCCGTTTCTTTTTTCTGCCCCATTCAGTTACGCCCCGGACGGGCGAATCGCCGGGAGAGGGGCGCAGTCAGGTTTCCGCGGCGCGTGTCCCTCAATCCTGGGAATGTAAGAGTTACAAGCGTGAAAAGCGGTTTATAGGTTACATTAATGATTTACAGGTTACTTCAACAAAATTTGACATGCAACCTTTACTTTGTAACCTATAAAACGCCCTGTAACCTATAAGAGATGCTCGCCGTGCCTTCTCTAAAGGCGGCCGTTGATTTCTCCGTTGCATGACGGGCTATAGAGAAATGGCGGCGCCCGCAGGCCCGGTGGCCACGTTTTCGCGCTACTCGAGCCTTTTTACCGCTGTGATACCCCTACGATGAAGCGAGGATTGCTGTTGCAAGACTTATTTGTCGGCGTGAGTCGCGGAGGCTGCGGTGTAGCGACCGAGACCGACAACAAAACTTCGGAGCCTTCATGTGCTGCTTCGCAAGTGTATTTCGCGCGGCTGGGCTCGTGGAATCGTTCCAAAGTGCCCAGCAACCATTTCCACCGGGTCGGAGAGCTCCCGGGAAGCCAAGCAAGCGTCTTTCCTCGAAGCAAGGGTCGAACGCTGAGAAAACCCCGAGAATACTGCAAAACAGTAAAACAACGAAAAGGAATGCGCCCTTCTGGAGAGCCTGGCAGTCAAGGTCGGCACCCCTCTCCTGCGTCCTTCGCCGTGACCGGAACGTGGGCCCACTTTTGCAGACCCCGGAGAACCCCGGACCGACAGCCTGGAGACACGGAGCCTGCGCTGTGATTGGTTCGTGTGTCCCCAGTGAAAGGCCCCGGAGGGCCCAATGACAGGGGCCCTGGTAACACGGTGCCCGTGCTGTGATTGGTTCGTGCGGTTAGAGCCAGAGACCCCGTACAAGGACCTGAAACTCTATTTAAGACCGTGCAAGCCCTTTGTTTGGCACTCGACCCTGTATCTTGACCATGTAACCCAACTGTATATAAACCTTCCTGCTTCTCCTTGTCGCCCTGGCCCCTCAATCCTGGTCCGATGCGGTGAGCCCCGAGACCCCGGACCCCGGCTACGACAACTGGACGGCGAGCGGTGGGATCAGCGCAGCGCAGCAGAGTCATGCGGTACGGGTGAGTACCTGGCTTTTCTTCTTTGAGGCATCGGGTCTTTAGCCTAGGTTTTTGCTAAAACCGGTAGCGTGTTTTCAACTGCCCAGGAATTTTGTGGTTGAATTCATTACTCTGAAGAAAGCAGCACTGATCATGGATCTGAACAAGTTGCGGAAGCCCGATCTCGTACTCATGTGCGAAGAATTTTGGGAGAACATGCAGGAAGCCACACATCATAGAGGCCATTCGAGCTATTGGTGCCGTGGATGACGAGCTTGAGGAATGCTGGAGTATAATCGAAGAGAGGCGCAATGAAGCCAAGTTGCTCGAAGAGAAAGAGCGCGAAGAGAAGAGGCTCGAGCGAGGGCGCGAGGAAAAACGCCTAGCGGAGGAGCGAGAGGAAAGACGGCGAGTGGAGGAACGGGAGGATAGGCGCCGAGCGGAGGAGCAGGCGTTTCAGCTAAAGAAAATGAAGCTGGGAGAGTCGGCAAGGCAGGTTCGAGAGCGGAGCGAGGAGAGTACGCGCAGTGAGGCGAGCACCGAAACAGTAAAGATGAAGAATTTCATGCAACCTTACAGAGTTGGTGAGGACATAGGACTGTTCCTCGTTAACTTTGAAAGAACATGCGAAAAGATAAACTGCGCCCGCGGCACATGGCCCCAGCGCCTGCTGACACTTTTACCGTGCGAGGCGGCGGATGTAGTGGCGCCACTGACGGCAGAGCAGGCGGGGAACTACGAGGCCGTAAAGAAGGCGCTGCTTGACAGGTTTCGCCTTTCTGCCGAGGCGTTTCGGCAAAGATTTCGTGGTGCATCGGTTAGGACGGGCGAGTCATTTACAGAGTATGGGTACAAGCTGAAGGCGGATCTGACCGAGTGGCTGAAAGGAGCTGATGCATACGGAAACCATGACAAAGTCGTTGAGGCAGTGGGGCTAGAGCAATTTTACAAAGGGTTGTCTGACGGGATGAGATTTTGGATTCAGGATAGAAATCCTGCGACGGTCGACGATGCGGCATCGTCCCACTACGGCGGACATTCGCATTACGGCTAAGAGTGCATTACGGCTGAGCGTCGCAACACGGCGGAGAGTCTCACTATGGCGAAAAGTGCATTACGGCTGAACGTCGCAACACGGCGGAGAGTCTCACTACGGCTAAATGTGCGTTACGGCTGAACGTCCCAACACGGCGGAGAGTCTCACTACGGCGAAAAGTGCGTTACGGCTGAACGTCGCAATACGGCGGAGAGTCTCACTCAGGCTAAAAGTGCGTTACGGCTGAACGTCCCAACACGGCGGAAAGGGACCCTTTCAGCAGATCAGCCGTTCAAATGATCTGCTGCTAGTTGCGTTCACCATTGTCGCAGCTGGGCGTTACGGGCAAGAGCCTGCATATATATTTCGGCGTGTCTTTCCATCATTTTCATTGTTTTCTGGGACTTGTTTTATTTTTTGTTTTGTTAATTAATAGCTCTCCAACGTATATCTTCCACGTTTTTGCATTAAAAAAAACAGTAGCCACGATGCCATCAACCCTAACCCCGCGCGCAATATCCCTTAGTTGTGTTCTTCAGTGTATTTAGATTGCTATTGTAAAATATACACCTTGTGGCAGAAGCTGCCAATGCCAGAAGCCGCCAACGCAAAAAAAAGCAGTCGTTGCACAAGACAGAATCATGCGCATTTTCCTGAATCGCCGACAAATGCCGGTCAAAGATTTCGTAAGAGCGATAAGATTGCCTGTAAGATTGTCTGTTTGAAAGATTGATTGATGGGATTGATTTATTGATTTATTGATTGATTTATTGATTGGTTGATTGATTTATTGATTGATTGATTTATTGTTTTACGCGCCGGCGCAACACAGGCGATGAAGCTCAAAATATCCCCAGTGAATTTCCTTTCCTTTTCCCGTCGCAAACCACAACCCCTAAGGCGCACCGTAGTGGAGGGCTCCGGATTAATTTTGACCACCTGGGGATCTTTAACGTTCGCCGAAATCTCGAACACACGGGCGTTTTTGCTTTTTTCCTCTATCCGAAAAGCGGCCGCCGCGGCCGGGAATCGAACCCGCGACCTCGTGGTCAGTAGCGCAACGCCTTAGCCACTGAGCCACTGCGGCGGGTTGTTTGAAAGATTGACTGAAAGATTGAATGCTGTAGTGTTTTCTCTGTCCACTTTTCGCCCATCCTGCGCCATTTTATAACCAGTGATTTTGTTTCATTAAACCCAATTTATCTCATGCTCCGATGTCATCTCCGTTCCTTTGCTGTGCTAAATCCTGTTGATTGATTGATTGATTGATTGATTGATTGATTGATTGATTGATTGATTGATTGATTGATTGATTGAACGGTTCAACGCGCCGATGCAAAATTTTATGAGTTTATTTTACAAAGAGTTTTCGGTGCACAAACATATTAGTACAAACATACATACAAACATATTTGTACAAACATACAAACACACCGGCGCGTTCGAGTGCAGAGATATTTCGGTACAGAGGTTCACGACTACCGGTGATAGGCTAAAAAACACAACATTGTGAGTTGTTGAACTCAATCCCAACTTTTTTCTTGTTCCGAATATTTTTTTTATCACGCATTATCATAGGTGCACTCAATTTCTTTGAAACGATTGCTCCAGCTAGCCATTGCGTATTAAAGATGGTTCCCCGATCCCGTGGCATCAATTACTTTTAAATCAGGATCGCCGTGATCTATTTTTAAAAGACGGCGTATGTGCTTACATTGTGAATATTTAACGCATACTTTTAATATTTTGTTAACCATTTCTCCTGCAATTATATATTGAAGATTGTTCCTCGATCCTCCTTAAATTAATTGCCTTTGTCATAAATATTCCTTGAATTGCTCATTCATTTAATTAAATACATTCTTTTAAATATTTTGTTGAGAAGTGAAGTGATTTCCGCAAAAGCACAGAATGTGAGTTTTAGAGATACCAGGGAGCGTCGATGCAACGTCGCTCATATTCTGAGACGCTGCTTTTACGTGCATGATTGCTGTGGGAAATATTAAGAAGTAAGAGCTCTTCCGTGCTCTTGAACAATGCAAACGCTTCCTAAATGAGAATGGAATAATTTACAACTGCAGTTAGAAAAAAATCATCAGCCGGAGTAGCAGCGCTCGAGTGACACGAGCTCTTATAAAAAATTGCGCCCACCTCCCCGCGAGGGGAACCCTGTGTAGATGCGACGCATCGTGGGGTTCACTTGGTGTTTCCGTTGGATTGATTCTGAAATCGCGTGAAACGTGTCGGGAACGCGTATGATTAATATGTTTTATGATTATTATTATGTTTTATTGGCCAATCTTGGTCAATCTCTCTAAGTGGTATGCTTGGGGCTTCTCTGTCGCAACGACCTTTACTCCATAATTGTTGCTGTAAGTGGGAGCTTCTTTTCTTTTATTGCAAGTGTTAATCATTGCCCCATCATGCGTTGTATCAGTAGCTTCTTGACGTAGTTTGAATGAGTCAAGGATATAAGGCGCGTTCGTAGCATTTGATTCTGTCTCGGTTTTGTGGCGCAGTGGGAAGAGCACCGTGTACCTCGCGTTCCGCCCACAGGGTCGTGGGATCGAAACCGGGCGCCGTTAACTATTATTTTTTTTATAGTGTAGGGGGAGGGGTGTGGACGGACAACAACGCCGTATGGAGGGACAAGGCGAGTGAATGAGATGCAGTCGCATCTAAAAAAAACTGTCTCAACTTTATATACAACCGTGCCTTATATCCATTTAGCAATTATTTATGCCATAGGTCATGTCCACGCGCGGTAGTAATTTACCGTTGATGTTATAGGAAAACAAGATGTAGTCAGCTTTTCGTTTAGATGTCATTACCTTAGTTAATTATTCTTGAGGGAACTGAAAAGCAAAAAAAAAATTTTACCATCTTCCCGTAGGGGAACTCTGAGTAGTATGCGAAGCAGCCATGGGGTCGACTCAAGTTCCCATTAGTTTTCAGTTCGATCGCGGCGTTGCGGGGAGGACAATGAGGGGAGCGGCGCGTGCGCGCGCGTCATTTATAACGCGGAGCTACAGTGGCGCCCCCAGCGGAGTATGCAGCGGCTACCGTCGCGTCTCTAACCCTAAGCTGCTTCGCATTATCGGAGCAGGTGTTTCCATTCGTTGCGCAATCCCGGAGAGGAGAGGAGCTTCAGAGAGGAGAGGAGGAATGCCGGAGAGGAGAGGAGGAATGCCTCGCATACTACTCAGGGTTGCCTACGAGTCGCCTACGGGAAGATGACGACGGTGGTTGAACGCGAAGCTATGTCATGATGGATTCTTTGTTTGGCGTATCCCTCGGGGCATCCTGCCACAATCATCAGCAGCGGTGCCTGGCCAGGCATAGGCAGTGGGGGTGTGGTACTCAGGGTTCCCCTACGGGAAGATGACGACGGTGGTTGAACGCGAAGCTATCTCGTGATGGATTCTTTAGTTGGCCAATCCCTAGGGGCATCCTGCCACAATCATCATCAGGGGTGCCTGGCCAGGCATGCGCATTGGGGGTGTGGACGCCGCACAACGGCGCCAACACAATGGCGGAGGGGACAGGCTCGACCATAAGCTGCTTTGCATCTAAAAGCAAGTTTTAGGTACGTTAAGATAATTTCTTAAGAGGACACAAAAGTTGGAAGGAAAACAGGTCAGCCTTTAGCATTTGGATCAAGGCACAGCTATTTTGATGGCAGTTAAAGACGGTGGTGCCGTGTATATGCAGTATGCATTGAGGAATTAAAACAGAGAGGAAGATCATTTGTTAAATTAAAAAGAGCAATGGGCCCAAGATCGAGCCTTGTGGAACTCCTCTAGTAACTGTGACAGGGTAAGATATTGCTGTAGAAATTAATGCCTGTTGCATGATTAGTAGACGGCTCCGTATCAAGTTATGGCAGGACCTGTTACCCCATAACGCTCAAGCAAAATGAAAAGAACGTCATGGTCCCTTGTGTCGAGTGCTGCCGAGAACTCTAAGAAAACCCAGCAGCAGCGTCACAGCGGTCAATGAACGATTTAATTTTGTCTGTTAGGCACACAGTCATAATGTTAGTCCATAGGACAGCACGAAAACCTAACTGAGAATGGGGGAGCAAGCGGATGTTTTTAAAATGGCGAAAAAGGCTGGTTGAAAGTTTTTTTAAAACCTTATCTGAGAAGAAAAGAATAGATTTGGGGCGATAATTATGCATAAACCCCGCGAGACCTTTTTTAAGTAAAGGAATATTGTTAGATACTTCAAATTCTTCTATAAATAAGACGTATTTAAAAATTAAACGCGTATTTAGCCGTACCACTACTTCAGCGGTAAAAAATAAACACGCGAAATACGCAAGAAATAAAACAAGTGCCGGAAAACAATGAAAATGCGGGAAAGACACGCCGAAATATATATCCAGGCTCTTGCACGTAACGCCCAGCTGTGACAATGCTGAACGAAACTAGCTGCAGATCATTTGAACGGCTGATCGGCTGAAAGGGTCCCCCTTCCGCCGTGTTGCGACGTTCAGCCGTAACGCACTTTTAGCCGTAGTGAGACTCTCCGTCGTGTTGCGACGTTCAGCCGTAACGCACTTTTAGCCGTAGTGAGACTCTCCGCCGTGTTGCGACGTTCAGCCGTAACGCACATTTAGCCGTAGTGAGACTCTCCGCCGTGTTGCGACGTTCAGCCGTAGTCCACTTTTCGCCGTAGTGAGACTCTCCGCCGTGTTGCGACGTTCAGCCGTATCACTTTCGCCGTACGTGAGCTCTCCGCCGTAGTTGCGCGTTCAGCCGTAACGCACACTTAGCCGTAATGCGACTGTCCGCCGTAGTGAGATAGAACCGACGATGCGGCCAAACTAGCAGAAGAATACGCGTCCCGTACGAAGCTCCAGGTCAACGATCACGAACGTTTCACAAAGCCGCCAAGCACAGCCCCACGGTATGCTCCTAAGCGGGATGGGAGTCACAATCCGGAGTTTAAAAGCATCCCCAACCAACAGAGTGCTGAACGGGCTTGGAAAGCAGGCGATAGCAGGTGGACCCAAAAGGGGGAAGCAGAGTTTGCGCGCAACGAACAAAGGAAAAGATTCGAAGCTCAACAGCCTTTAGTTTGTTACAATTGCAGAGAGCCCGGCCACATAGCTGCGGTTTGCAGAAAACGCAGGGTGGTCTTTTCGTACGTCAGCGACTGCGAAGAGAACGAGAAACTTTTGGCTCCTTATTTGCACGCGCTGACGGTGAACGGAAAACCTTGCCAGGTTCTCAGGGATTCCGCGGCTACATTAGATGTCATTCACCCAGACCTCGTAAGAACAGAGGACTACACGGGGGAATGTGCCTGGATAAGGCAAGTCGTGGAGGCACAAAGCGTTTGCCTGCCGGTGGCGAAAGTAGCGATAGAGGGACCCTTCGGGAAGCTGGAGACCGAAGCGGCGGTGTCGAAGAACCTCCCTCTGCAGTACCCGTATTTGTTTTCTAACAAATCGGACCAACTTCTGAGGGAGAGAGGCCTCAGCTTCTGCGAGGGGACCGTGATGGCACTGACGCGAGCAAAGGCACGCGAAATGGCCACGAGGCTCGAGTACGAGGCACCAGGGGAGAAGAACATTCCAGCGCGGGAGGAAAAGCATAAACATCCCGCCGACAGCGAAGGAAGAGAGGTTCGGAGCCGAAAGGAACACGAGAGTGACCAGACGGCAGTTAAGACCGCCGAACTGTGGGCAGGCGATCGTGGCGGAGCAAACGCAGAGGAAAGCGAACTCGAAGGAGAGGAGGGACGGGAACGCTTGTTGCCACCGAGCTCCGCCGCATTTCAACGCCTGCGTGGCGTCAGCTCGGTTACGTTGCGTGAGGAGCAGAGGGCGGACGAGGGCATAAGGCGCCTGGATTCATTCCAGGAAAAGGGGGTGGCCCGAAAGAATGTCACTTTTTTCGAGAAGGAGGGCGTACTTTGTCGCCGCTACCAAGACAGGCGGGGAAGATCATTTGAACAGTTAGTGGTTCCAATGAAATATCGAACAGATATTCTGCACATGGCCCATGACAATTCGTGGTCGGGGCATCTGGGAGTGAAAAAGACGAAAGCAAGACTCCTCCAGGAGTTTTACTGGCCTGGCTGCTTCCGCGACATGGAGCATTTCGTAAGGTCATGCGATGCATGCCAGCGCGTCGGGAAATCGTCTGACAAGTGGAAGGCACCGCTGAAACTGGTTCCGCTGATCACCGAACCGTTTCGGCGTGTAGTCATTGACACGGTAGGACCGCTTCCCACCACAGCTTCAGGGCACAAGTATGTGTTGACAATGCTCTGTCCGGCGACAAAATTTCCTGAGGCTGTTCCCCTTAAGGAGCTTAGTTCTACGGAGGTGGTGGACGGTCTTCTGAGTATTTTTTCGCGCGTAGGTTTCCCCGCAGAGCTGCAGAGTGATCAGGGTAGCGTTTTTACGAGCGCTCTCACTACAACTTTCTTGGAGAAGTGCGGCATAAAGGTCGTACACAGCTCGGTTTGCCATCCACAGTCAAACAGCGTAGAACGCTGGCATTCAGTGCTGAAACGTGTGCTAAAGGCTTTATGCCATGAGCACTCTACCGACTGGTACCGTTGCCTCCCAGCGGCGACGTTTGCGTTGCGCACTGTGCCGCATGAGCCTACCGGGTTTAGCCCGGCGGAGCTGGTGTACGGCCGCGAACTGCGGTCGCCACTCCGTATGCTTCGGGAAAACTGGACAGGGAACAACAGAGACAACTGTTGTTGAGTATGTCTAGAATTGCTCAAAAGAATGAGCATAGCGCGCGAGGTGGCAGAGGCTTGCATGAGTTGCCGCACAGACAAAATCCAAGCTTTATTACGACCGCACAGCCCGGAAGCGTTCGTTTAAAGAAAACGACAAGGTCATGCTGCTGCGGCCTTGCAAGACAAACAAGCTTGAAGTTCAGTGGGAGGGTCCAGCCGAGGTTCTGAAGAAATTGTCAGATACCAACTACGTGGTAAGATTGGGAGCACGAAGAAAGAACGTAAAAATTTATCACGTAAATCTGATGAAGCCCTACGTGGACAGGGAAGCAGTGATTTGCCTCTCACTGAATGGGTACGAAGAGATGCCGGTCGACATCCGTATCTTTGGAGAAGTGAAAAACGAGGCCCTCACTAGCCAAGCTGCTCGGGAAATGATAAAAGAAGAGAGCTTGACACGGACCAGGTCGCGGATTTGGAGAACCTTATAGAAGAGTTCACGGATCTGTTTACTGACAGACCGGGAAAAACGCACATCACGACTCACGACATTGAGCTGACTTCCGACGAGCCCGTGCAAGTGAAACCCCTACCGGGTTTCTCCGAGGCAAGTTGACCTGATGAGAACTGAAGTAGAGAGGATGCTAAAGTTCGGGGTAATCGAAGCTGGCGACAGCGACTATGCTTCGCCGATGGATAATGGTAGAGGGCCCCAGGAAAGAGCCGCGGCCCTGCATAGATTACCGACGACTCAACGCGAAGACAAGGGATCAGCTCTACCCTATCCCGAACATTGAGGAAAGGATAGAAACTGTCAGCAGGGCTCGCTACATATCTACCCTCGACACTCATTCGCGGATACTGGCAGGTGCTCTTGACGGCTCGCGCAAGCCGTTATGCGGCGTTCGTGACCCATTTCGGGGTCCTATCGCCCCCTTGTGCTCAGTTTCGGGCTAAAGAATGCCCCATTTGCTTTTCGCGGCTTATGGACAGGGGTGTTGCGGGGCATGAGTGATTTCGCCTGCCCTACCTCGATGACATAGCAGTCTTCTCAGACTCGTGGGGAGAGCACCTAGAGCATCTCAGAAAGGTGTTTCAGCGGCTAAGGGAAGCTGGGTTGACGGTGAAAGCCCAAAAATGCGAGCTAGGAGGAGCCGAAGTGTCCTATCTTGGGCACGTTGTGGGACGCGGAAAACGCAGGCCCTCGGAAATTAAGGTCGAGGCAGTCGCGTCTTACCCCAGACTGAAAACTAAGACAGACGTCCGGGCCTTCCTCGGGCTTACCGGCTACTACCGTCGGTACATAAAGAACTACTCGGAAATGGCCAGCCCACTAACAGATGCACTACGAAAGGACAAGCCCACACAAATTGCGTGGGACGAAAAACAGCGCAAAGCGTTCCAAAGTTTGAAGGCGTCGCTTATGAGCCGCCCCGTTCTCGAAGCGCCAGACTACGATAGGCCTTTCATCGTGCAATGCGATGCCAGTGACCGCGGCATGGGGGGTAGTCCTGTGCCAGCGGGACGAAGAGGGAAACGAGCATCCTATAGTGTACATGAGCAGAAAGCTTACCGTTCGGGAAGAAGCCTACAGCGCTTCAGAAAGGAGTGCGCGTGCCTAGTATGGGCCGCACACAAGTTAGCTTGCTACCTAGCTGGTTCGCATTTCTCTTTTGAGACTGATCACTGTCCTTTTTGCAAAATGCAAAAAACTAAAGTAATGATCCATAACCTCGGGACAGCACAGCAGTTTGAGATAGGTGGCGAGGCAGTGGAAGTGGTAAGCGAATATGTCTACTTAGGCCAAGTTGTGACCCCAGATCCCACCATGAGGCAGAGATAATTAGAAGGATCAGAATGGGGTGGGTGGCAGACATTCTCAGATAATGAATAGCAGCCTACCATTGTCACTGAAGAAGAAAGTGTATGACAGTTGCATCTTACCGGTCCTCACCTACGGGGCAGAAACATGGAGGCTCACTAAGAGGGTTCAACTTAAATTGAGAACGACTCAGCGGGCAATGGAGCGGAAAATGATAGGTGTAACATTAAGGGACAAGAAGAGAGCGGAGTGGGTCAGGGAGCAAACTGGTGTTAAAGACATATTAGTAGAAATTAAGAAGAAGAAATGTACGTGGGCAGGGCATGTAATGCGAAGGCAAGATAACCGCTGGTCATTAAGGGTAACAGAGTGGATCCCTAGAGAAGGCAAGCGTTGCAGGGGCGGCAGAAGGTTAGATGGGCAGATGAGATCAAGAAGTTTGCGGGGAATAATTGGTCACATTGGCACAGGACCGAGATAATTGGAGAATAATGGGAGAGGCCTTTGCCCTGCAGTGGGCGTAGATAGGCTGGTGATGATGATGATGATGATGATGACTGTCCTTTGACATGGCTCCAAAACATGTCTTCCAAAAACGGCCGTCTCCTGAGATGGAGCCTCGCACTTCAGCAGTATAACTTCGATGTTCGGTACAAAAGGTGCAAAACGCACGGCAATGCTGATGGCTTGAGCAGGCCTTCAATGTGATGCGAGGCAGGTATGTAACCTTTCCTGACGCCAACCACGTCAGAGAGAGAGAAATAATGAAAACTTGTACTCACAAAATTTCGGGCTTCCGTTGTGTTCTGGGAAGGGTTTCAGTGTTGTTTTCTTCATCATTATAAAAATAAGCATTTCATAGTGGACAGTTGGCTCCGTTACTTGACCCGATGGCTCTGGAGTGAGCCAGGTGCTTATCGTGCAGTGTGCCTTTGTGTGCGTTTGTGTTATCCTGTAAAGTGGCGAAGGAGTGTACGCCCGAGCTGCCCAAACCAGCGGAAGGCCGAAGAAGATCGTCTGCA
This sequence comes from Haemaphysalis longicornis, assembly GCA_013339765.2. Lineage (NCBI taxonomy): Eukaryota > Metazoa > Arthropoda > Arachnida > Ixodida > Ixodidae > Haemaphysalis > Haemaphysalis longicornis. Next base: position 304,922 of record CM023457.1, on the reverse strand, counting down.
GTGGTTGACGCCATTCGACTACAGCCGACGCTTCGAGTGACCAGGTCCGGCTGCTCACCCTCAGGTCGAGTTTCCTGGTGGGGGAGGAAGCTGTAAGCGACCGAGACCGACAACAAAACTTCGGAGCCTTCATGTGCTGCTTCGCAAGTGTATTTCGCGCGGCTCGGCTCGTGGAATCGTCCCAAAGCGCCCAGCAAACCATTTCCACCGGGTCGGAGAGCTCCCGGGAAGCCAAGCAAGCGTCTTTCCTCCGAAGCAAGGGTCAAACGCTGAGAAAACCCCGAGAATACTGCAAAACAGTAAAACAACGAAAAGGAATGCGCCCTTCTGGAGAGCCTGACAGTCAAGGTCGGCACCCCTCTCCTGCGTCCTTCGCCGTGACCGGAACGTGGGCCCACTTTTGCAGACCCCGGAGAACCCCGGACCGGACAGCCTGGAGACACGGAGCCTGCGCTGTGATTGGTTCGTGTGTCCCCAGTGAAAGGCCCCGGAGGGCCCAATGACAGGGGCCCTGGTAACACGGTGCCCGTGCTGTGATTGGTTCGTGCGGTTAGAGCCAGAGACCCGTACAAGGACCTGAAACTCTATTTAAGGACCGTGCAAGCCCTTGTTTGGCACTCGACCCTGTATCTTGACCATGTAACCCAACTGTATATAAACCTTCCTGCTTCTCCTTGTCGCCCTGGCCCCTCAATCCTGGTCCGATGCGGTGAGCCCCGAGACCCCGGACACCGGCTACGACAGCGGCGAGCCCATTTGTGACTGGCAGCGCTACACGGCCCGTTCTTCTACGACCAGCATCAAGTTCGCATGTTGGACCAATGCCCCGGCGCCAGTGAAAGCGAACTCGGAGTATATTCCCGTAACGGTTTCCGTGTTTTCATTGGATTTATCTTTTCGCTGAGAGCTTTTCAATTTGAAATTGCAGCATTCGAGAGGTGTTTTCGTTACCCGACTGGTTGCTTCGCTGGACGTTTTCTGTTGCCCGCGAAGGCAATTGAATGAAATCACGGGCTTGCGTTCGTTGCGTCAGACGTTCGGGAAAGCCGGCACATTATAACAGATAACGGCGCTTCGTGACCTGCTTTCTGCTCTGCGCGCCTTCGTCATGTGGTTTTGCTTACGCTGTTGGCTGCATCGGGCGCACTTGACGAGTTATTGGCCCATGTAATTGTCAGGTAGCTCTGCTTGAATATTTGAATTTTTTCCCATTAAAGTCTTATATTATCGCGCTATTCTCTGGGTATTATCATTTTGTTTCAGCCATCGGGAAATATTCATTTTTCTCGCTGCATATATTCGGAATGGTGTCTAGTTTATTGTTCATGTGGTAATATATGCGGATAAACACAAGGTGTGTGCTGCAGAAAAGTAGTCCACTAAATGCTGCCCAAAATTTCTAAACTCACTTTCGTCCAGCACAAGCCTCTTTTTTTTGTGAAAGTTCGCTCTACCGCACTATAAAAACTTTTCATATGTACAACACTCTTACTTTTTGCCATTCTTTTCCTTGAGTGGGTAAATTTGGTGTTAGTCATTTTGAGGTAGCGGGGCATTTTCACCATGTTAAGTGGGTTTATTATTCTCATTCGCACAAATCAGTCGTTTATTTATTCGCGTGGTATTGCAGGGCAAATGGTTGTCTCGCGTGATACTAGTGTAGTGCAGTAAAGCGACTTTACAGAATGGTGGTATGCATGAGCCAGAATGCAGACTGCTTGATTGTTGTTGTTTTTTGATGATACAGAAATTGTGACGAATTACACACAGACAAGTGCAGGTGTGAATATGGGTGCTGCACCCTCATCGGTTCCTGGCTGTTCGAAAAGTGTGGTTGCATCTGGCTACCTATGCTATGACTTATGAGCACTTCTGCTTTTCTTGCAGGCAGTGTTCCTTGAGCTGGCAACCAGGACTCCCCTGCGTATGACACAAGTTGAAATGAAGTCTGATTTCCGTGGAAACAACGGTATGAAAATGCAATAACTAAAACACATTTATTCAAATATTCTTTGTAAAGATGGCACCCAGGCTTGCACAGACAAAGGTATGATTCACTTGTAAAAATGCGAGGCCTTACTTCAAGTGTTATGATGCTATATTTCGTATCTTATTTCGTATCTTATTTTGCCTCATGTTTAGTGACTCTTCACTCTAAGAAATCGGGGGAGTAGTTGAAGAGTCCAACAGTCATTGTACTCCTGCAAGCGTTGGCGCGCTCCCCCTCGAAAGCTGCGGGGAGTTGGATGTAATCTTCGCTCCCATGAGGAGGAAGAGCAAAACTGACAGCGTACTCTTCTCGTGCGCGGCGGCGTGCAGCCCCAGTTCCGCTCCCGCACCAGTGAAGAGTAAAGCTGCACATCGTCTCTCTCTCCAGTACGAAGAGTAAAATTGCAATTTCATTCTTGTCAAGTGCGGGAGTAAGCATGGAGAGGCACTCCTACCATTTACGCACACCAACTCATCAGCGATGTTTTATTTGCATACGTATATATTATATAAAGCAGTTGTGTAAAAAGCGCCCGAGTACTTCCGCCGCGCATTCTAAACGTGCAAGAATATGAATTCATGTAACGATTGCTCGCAGCGTTCAGTGACATGAATGGAGCAAGCTTAACAAAGCTAAAAAAACGCATGTCTCGATTTGATTTTTGTTTCTTTGTTTGTTTTTTTCCTCTGTAATGGCTTAGTTATCGACATTTAAAAAGTTGTCAGACTATGCATCATAAAAGGTGCGCACCACGGAGGAAAGAATACTGCGCGCCGATTTCAGCGATTACGCCGATTACACTGAGGGCATCCCAGCGGCGGCGGCGCGGCAGTGGACGCCGCGTCTCCGTAGCTCAGCCCGACGAAGATACGGCGTACTACCACGGCGGATTTTCCGCCACGCGATCTCGCGTCTACGGTGAAAACCGACACAGGCGGTGCACCCGCAAGAACCGGGCGAGCGAGCGACGACTGATCGCGCCAGACCGTGATGTCCCGCCAGCGCGGAACACAGGGCTGCGCTTTGTAAACCATGTGCTACGCACGAAGTGGACTTTCAAACAGACGCTGCATCCAACATGGGAAGTTCGACCTGCCCTTATCGTCATGCTTGCTTGAACACAGTACGACGCGTGCTCGCATCGAATAGGAGAAACTAGGTTTTGTGAATTAAAGGTATCATTATTGAGAAAACTGAGGTTACAGTGGATCAGGACAGAAGAGCACGGGGAGAAAACGTCTCACGCGGTGCGCAGGCGTGGGGCGACTCTCCTCGGCGAACAGCACACACACGTGACACGCCCCAGGCAAGACTCCAAAGCTCGCACTCGTTGGTATAAACATCCGGCCGCGTTCGCTGCGACGGTGGCGGTTTCAGGTGTTTCGTGCTCCGGGCTTGGCCCCTCGGTGTCTGTTTTCGTTTTCGCCTTCTCGGCGCCAGCCTTCTCGGCACGAGAATTATCCGAAAGCTTCGGAGACGGCTTGCTCAACAAGCGAAGTTTGACCTGCCCTTATCGTCATACTTGCTTGAACGCAGTGTGACGCGTGCTCGCTAACTGCTTGCATGCCTGTGCGTCAGCGTTAGATCACGAACACGTAAGCAAGCCGTATATTAGTTCGTTCGTGCGTGCGTGCATGCATGGAACTAGTTTTATTTCGGACGGACATCACAGCTGCGGCGGCGCAGAGGCCGATACCGGAACTATATGCACTGTGTAGCAATGCGCGCGCAAGCCGCCGGGCCAGCCGGTGGGCAGTCGCTGCCTTTGCAGGCTTCGCGCCTGAAGCTTGGGATCTTGGGATGACGACCATGGATTTATCTACCGGACGAAGAAATGCTGGCGGGAAGTGGAGGTAAGCCATTAGTTAACCTGGTATTCTTATCTTGTGTATTTAGCGAAGGAGAGTTGCTGTCTAGCTTCGGTCCGCGGAAGCGGCTAACCCTAAAGTTTTCGTCACTCATTTTGACCGTTGCTTAGATTTGAAGGGCGGCTTTTGTACCCGTGTGCAAACAGCGTCGAGTCTTGCACCGTTTCAATCCCTTTGATTCGTGAAGTGTTGGTATCCTAGCCGAATGTTTTCGCAGGTAAGAGCACGGTCGCGCGAGTAGTCGCAGCGATACCCTGTATTCTTAACTCGGCGGCTAGGGTTAGAGTGGCTGCCGTGCAGTAACTGTGGCTACCTGCGCGGCTACAAAGAATTTCGTACAATAGGCTGAGTGATAGGAGCGGCGTCTAGCGCGTAGAAGTCACTAAAGTTACAATGATTTTAGTTACCGCCGCGAGTACTGCAGCAGACTGAAATCCTGTCCAGACAGGTTTTTGCGTTTTGATTTGTACTCTTAGCTCGGCGGCTAGGGTTAGAGTGGCTGCCGTGCAGTAGCTGTGGCTACCCTGCGCGGCTCCAAAGAATTTCGTACAATAGGCTGAGTGATGGAGCCCGTCTAGCGCGTGGCAGTCACTAAAATTACAATAATTTTAGTGACCGCCGCGCGTACAGCAGCAGACTGAAATGCTGTCCTGACAGGGTTTAGGTTTTTTGCGTTTTGATTGAGGGCAGGATGGCTGGAGATGGGAGACTTTTCGGGGCGTACGCCCCGCACTGTTAAGGGGTAACTACATGCGTCTAAGCCGATGAGCGACGCGAGAAAAACTCACTCATTGGGTACGGCAAACAGGTATTGTGGGCGACACAGACAAAAATTTTTTACACAAGCCGCTGACGGCGGCAACTGCGGCAGGCGACGGGCCGTCGCCGTCGCGGGCTTATACCGGCCAGAAGCAGCCCACGAGCGACGGCAGCAACGACGACGAATGGCATTGGCAGCAATGCATTATTTTTTTTCGTTTGTCGCTGTCGCCAATAGTGTTTGTTGTACCCATTACGGTACTTTTTTCGCGTCGGTTGTCGCCGTCGCTGCGTGTGGTTTAATGTTCGAGCGTTCTGATCGTTCAATACGAGCCTATTGGTTCTCATCAGATGTTGCGATCTGCAGCGTGCATGCAACGAAGCGTACTCGAGAATGAAGAAAACAAGTAGCTATATGACCCATAGCAACTTTTACCCCTGTACTTGTGAACGTATAATGGGCCGTACGTTGCAGTCCGGCTGAGGGCAAAATCCACTATGCAAATTAATCGGATATATAACGTTACAAAAAGAGTTCTCTTTACTTAAATTTTGTTAAATGTTTTTATACCGGGAACGATAGCGGGGTAAACATAGAAGCTACGGACACGTAAGCACTAATGGGTTTTGGGGCGCATTGCGTAGGCAGACAGCTGTAGGGCGCGCTGTCTGACATGACATTGGCCAGTGGCACAATGAGCGTGGCTGCATCCAAGGTCACCGCACATTCGCATGTAGACTTGTGACTGCGCCAAGCAGTATTGCATTCCAATACGGGTTCAATGCGTTCTCTCGGAGCAAAAACTAATCTATCACGTCGTCAAACTCGTAAATTTTTTTTCATTGTAGAACTTATCTTTGCTGTCCCCCTCTTTCTTCCTATGTAGGAACCACGGGAAGACGGTATTTGCCCGAAGATTTTTTTTTCCTGAGAGAGAACGAGATCCCCGAGGCGTCAGCAGGAGTGGCCGTCGCATTCAAGACACTTCTCCTCACATCCTTGGACATCGTGGATGAGTTCCCATTGCTGCTGTCTGTGTTTTCAAAGGGGAAGCGCACCTTCTTGCTTCTGTAGACGTTACTTCGGCTCAAGCACGGTGCCCTGGTCGGTACTGTTCTGAAGGCCGCCACCACATTGTGAAGCATTCAGCTCGAACGTGTTTGTTTTAATACCAAGTTATGCCTTTTTTAAATCTTACTAGCGCATCCTCATTTGAGAACCACCCGCCTAAAAAACCCAGTGGGAATGTTTCCGGTGGTTTCCTATTGTCCCACCAACATATATCTGTTGCAAAGTTCCCGTGTCAGTGGCTTTGTATCTTTGTGTTGATTGCACCTTGTAATGCGCTAATAGTAATCCACGCTGAATAGTTTTAGTCCAAGATTTTTGTTTCGCAAAATTTATTTGTAGATGTTTTTGATGTGTCCTAAATAAGAGCTGGCTTTCCAGTCCATGTGAAGCACTCACTGATGTACTAAGGCCACTTTGTTTTATGTTAATACTGTTAACTATTTTCCCACTGCTGTATTTCTACTGACGTTTTCGTGCTAATGCCAGCACCTTTTTATTTGTGGGTGTTAATGTCATTTTTATTGTCTTAATTTAATGTTTTTATTTCAGTGTTATCAATTGCTTTGCTGCATTTTTATTTGTGAATTTTTCTTGGATGTATCCTCAATAGGCGTTACGTCTCCTGTGTGCATGTGGAGTAAGAAACGTTTTTATGCTGTGATATTTTAATTCAAAATAAATTGCTTTTTGTGTGAAATTGCAGAATGAACCGATTGTTGTGGTATTTTTTTGAAAAATAAAGTCTGACCTTGTTTTTTCTTCCCGTGTTTCAATATGGCTTGTCCTGTTTTGTTTGCTTGTAACTGCCTATAGTACCATCGTAGAGATGGAAGCCCTGTCGGAAAACCCAGCGCGCCGGAACCGGCGCGATCCAGCTAATGCCTGATTATGGGACTAGCAAAAGCTGGAACGCGCCGGAGCACGGAGATGCGCCGGAACACGATGGACGCCGGAACGCGCCGGGCTGTGGACGCCGGACTCGCGCCGGAATGCGCCGGGTCCTGCACGCCGGAATGCGCCGGATTCCCCCTGGAATGCGCCGGGTCCTGCACGCCGGAATGCGCCGGACGCACGCTGGAATGAGCCGATTCCTGTATGCCGGACGCCCACAGGAATTCGCCGGACGCCTGCTGGAATGCGCCGGTTACGGCCCTGAAATGTGCCCGACGCGACGCTGCCTTGCGCCGGAAAGGTTGCTGGGATACAGCGAACGCGCCCTGCAGGCATGCTCCAGCAAATGGGGGGCCCTAACTTTAAAGCAGCCACTGGGGTCGCTTTTAAATGCATTGATACAGTAAGGCCTCCAAAATGAGCAGCTCCAGTAACTTTTATTTGCGTTTATTTCATTGGTTTCTTGGGTGCCCCTGCTGGTCACTCTGGTGCTGCTGGTGCCTCTGCTGCAGGGGCCTTTGATGCTGGGGCCTCTGCTGCAGGGGGGGCCCCTGCTGCTGGTGCCTCTGTGGCCATCGTGCTGGCCTCCCCAGGAGGCGACTTCTTGGCAGGGAGCTTACGGGCGTGCCGCCCAGCTTCAGCGAACAGGTCGCGCAAGGCCTTACGGCCATTCGCCACCCTCTTTGCAGCCGGCACATCGGTTGGATGCTCGTGCACCATGTTCTGGATTACGTCTGCAAAGTAACACCAAATATACTTTGTTTTCCACATGATAAATGGTCAGAATAATAATAAACTACCATGTTTATGCTCATACACACCACCCCTGCATATGAGCTGAACCACGATGCTGCCCCTGGAGGAAAAAAAATATCCCCCGACCATTGACAGCATAATACTTTTCAAAATTTTTGCCCGCGCTTTCGGACTAGTCATATTTTTTTCAGTAATGAACACATTGAAACCTGTGGGATGTGTGCAGTGCAACTTGTTCCTCACATACAAATCTTGAAAAACCGGCCCATCACAACTGCAGACTTTACGCTAGCCTAATTCTAGAAACGCATGAGTGGAACAAAAACCAGCGGTAGACACAGGACACAGAAGAAAACGACGGGACAAGCTGGCACTAACAACTGAACAAACAAGGCACTTCAACGCATAGAAATACCTTCCAGCAACAACATGCGCATGTGTGACTAGGCATGGGTCACCAAATGTTAACTATCAACCACAGCGTTTGGAAAGTTCATCTCTTTGCTGGACAGGAGCAATGACATGTCACTGACACAATTGTTACCCCCTTTCATTATATAGAAAGCTTCCAAAATTGCCCTTTGGTTTTTGTGCTTTCCTGGCCTAATATGGCAGCATTGCTAAAGACATGAGTGCACCCGCATTGTCTACAGTGCCTCGGCAGATGAGCACCGTCACTCGTGGAAAGAGAAGCTTGTGCTCCTGAGGCAATCACTGATACAGCAGCCTGTCTGACCGATGTACGCTTTGCCACACAGTGACAAGGGGATGTGATAAATCACACGTGTAGCGCAAGGCACAAATTTCGAAACATGGTTAGTGCCACACTTAGCCCTTCGTTGCGTATGCCAGTCAATGGGGACAAGGCTAGCTTGTTGTTATGCCTTTGTGCACAAACTTTCACACAATGTCAAAAGGGTGGGTAAATAAACACGGCATACGCTTTGTGTTTTCACACCCACGAAAGTTGAGAGGTCTGTGCAGTCGCATCGACCGGCATACGCAAAGAAGGGCTACGTGTGGCACTAACCATGTCTCAAAATTTGTGCCTTGCGCTACACATGTGATTTATCACATCCCCTTATCCCCGTGTGGCAAAGCTTACATCGGTCAAACAGGCCGCTGTATCAATGATCGCCTCAGAGAGCACAAGGCTTCCCTTTCCACGAGCGACGGTGTTCATCTGCTGAGGCACTGTAGACAATGCGGGTGCACTCCTGTCTTTAGCAATGCAACCATATTAGGCCAGGGAAGTACAAAAACCCAAAGGGAAATTTTGGAAGCTTTCTATATAATAAAGGGGGGTAACAATTGTGTCAGTGACACGTCATTGCTCCTGTCTAGCAAAGAGCTGAACTTTCTAAACGCTGTGGTTGATTGTCAACATTTGGCGACACATGACTATTCACACATGCGTATGATGTTGCTGGAAGGTATTTCTAGGCGTTGAAGTGCCTTGTTCGTTCAATTGTTAGTGCCAGCTTGTCCCGTCGTTTTCTTCTGGGTCCTGTGTTTACCACTGGTTTTTATTCCATTAAAAATGTAACAACTAGCCCAGTCCAATGCCTTGGTATCTAGAAACGCCTGCATAACATCCTTCTTGAAGTCAGCAAGAGTCGAACTTTCCGCAGCTGCAAGAAACAAGGTGACTCTTTCTATGGTGGCATCTTTGAGTTAGGAATATGCAGCTTTGCAACGCTGTTAGGGGCACCAGGTTCATAAAAGAAGCTGAGCAGCTAATTAGTATCAGCCAGCTGTATGGCAACCTTAAAACAGAAGATGTATCACCTCACCCCAGTAGCTAGGTTAGCAAAGGCTAGCTGTGGTAGACGTGTGTGCATGACTTACTTTTCAGTGGGGCTGTGCTGCCCGTTTTGGGTTGCTATTTCAGTTAGATGCTTTTCATCTGTCCTAAATAAGAGCTGGCTTTCCAGTCCATGTGAAGCACTCACTGATGTACTAAGGCCATTTTGTTTATGTTAATACTGTTAACTATTTTCCCACTGCTGTATTTCTACTGACGTTTTCGTGCTAATGCCAGCACCTTTTTATTTGTGGGTGTTAATGTCATTTTATTGTCTTATTTAATGTTTTATTTCAGTGTTATCAATTGCTTTGGTGCATTTTTATTTGTGAATTTTTCTTGGATGTATCCTCAATAGGCGTTACGTCTCCTGTGTGCATGTGGAGTAAGAAACGTTTTTATGCTGTGATATTTTAATTCAAAATAAATTGCTTTTTGTGTGAAATTGCAGAATGAACCGATTGTTGTGGTTTTTTTTGAAAAATAAAGTCTGACCTTGTTTTCTTTCCATGTTTCAAAATGGCTTGTCCTGTTTTGTTTGCTTGTAACTGCCTATAGTACCATCGTAGAGATGGAAGCCCTGTCGGAAAACCCAGCGCGCCGGAACCGGCGCGATCCAGCTAATGCCTGATTATGGGACTAGCAAAAGCTGGAACGCGCCGGAGCACGGAGATGCGCCGGAACACGATGGACGCCGGAACGCGCCGGGCTGTGGACGCCGGACTCGCGCCGGAATGCGCCGGGTCCTGCACGCCGGAATGCGCCGGATTCCCCCTGGAATGCGCCGGGTCCTGCACGCCGGAATGCGCCGGACGCACGCTGGAATGAGCCGATTCCTGTACGCCGGACGCCCACAGGAATGCGCCGGACGCCTGCTGGAATGCGCCGGTTACGGCCCTGAAATGTGCCCGACGCGACGCTGCCTTGCGCCGGAAGGTGCTGGGATACAGCGAACGCGCCCTGCAGGCATGCTCCAGCAAATGGGGGGCCCTAACTTTAAAGCAGCCACTGGGGTCGCTTTTAAATGCATTGATACAGTAAGGCCTCCAAAATGAGCAGCTCCAGTAACTTTTATTTGCGTTTATTTCATTGGTTTCTTGGGTGCCCCTGCTGGTCACTCTGGTGCTGCTGGTGCCTCTGCTGCAGGGGCCTTTGATGCTGGGGCCTCTGCTGCAGGGGGGGCCTCTGCTGCAGGGGGGGCCCCTGCTGCTGGTGCCTCTGTGGCCATCGTGCTGGCCTCCCCAGGAGGCGACTTCTTGGCAGGGAGCTTACGGGCGTGCCGCCAGCTTCAGCGAACAGGTCGCGCAAGGCCTTACGGCCATTCGCCACCCTCTTTGCAGCCGGCACATCGGTTGGATGCTCGTGCACCATGTTCTGGATTACGTCTGCAAAGTAACACCAAATATACTTTGTTTTCCACATGATATAAATGGTCAGAATAATAAAAACTACCATGTTTATGCTCATACACACCACCCCTGCATATGAGCTGAACCACGATGCTGCCCCTGGAGGAAAAAAAAATATCCCCCGACCATTGACAGCATAATACTTTTCAAAATTTTTGCCCGCGCTTTCGGACTAGTCATATTTTTTTCAGTAATGAACACATTGAAACCTGTGGGATGTGTGCAGTGCAACTTGTTCCTCACATACAAATCTTGAAAAACCGGCCCATCACAACTGCAGACTTTACGCTAGCCTAATTCTAGAAACGCATGAGTGGAACAAAAACCAGCGGTAGACACAGGACACAGAAGAAAACGACGGTACAAGCTGGCACTAACAACTGAACAAACAAGGCACTTCAACGCTAGAAATACCTTCCAGCAACAACATGCGCATGTGTGACTAGGCATGGGTCACCAAATGTTAACTATCAACCACAGCGTTTGGAAAGTTCATCTCTTTGCTGGACAGGAGCAATGACATGTCACTGACACAATTGTTACCCCCTTTCATTATATAGAAAGCTTCCAAAATTGCCCTTTGGGTTTTTGTGCTTTCCTGGCCTAATATGGCAGCATTGCTAAAGACATGAGTGCACCCGCATTGTCTACAGTGCCTCGGCAGATGAGCACCATCACTCGTGGAAAGAGAAGCTTGTGCTCCCTGAGGCAATCACTGATACAGCAGCCTGTCTGACCGATGTACGCTTTGCCACACAGTGACAAGGGGATGTGATAAATCACACGTGTAGCGCAAGGCACAAATTTCGAAACATGGTTAGTGCCACACGTAGCCCTTCGTTGCGTATGCCAGTCAATGGGGACAAGGCTAGCTTGTTGTTATGCCTTTGTGCACAAACTTTCACACAATGTCAAAAGGGTGGGTAAATAAACACGGCATACGCTTTTGTTCTCAGCCCCACAAAAGTTGGGCGGTCTGTGCAGTCGCATCGACCGGCATACGCAAAGAAGGGCTACGTGTGGCACTAACCATGTTTCGAAATTTGTGCCTTGCGCTACACATGTGATTTATCACATCCCCTTATTCCCGTGTGGCAAAGCTTACATAGGTCAAACAGGCCGCTGTATCAATGATCGCCTCAGAGAGCACAAGGCTTCCCTTTCCACGAGCGACGGTGTTCATCTGCTGAGGCACTGTAGACAATGCGGGTGCACTCCTGTCTTTAGCAATGCAACCATATTAGGCCAGGGAAGTACAAAAACCCAAAGGGAAATTTTGGAAGCTTTCTATATAATAAAGTTGGGTAACAATTGCGTCAGTGACACGTCATTGCTCCTGTCTAGCAAAGAGGTGAACTTTCTAAACACTGTGGTTGATTGTTAACATTTGGCGACACATGACTATTCACACATGCGTATGATGTTGCTGGAAGGTATTTCTAGGCGTTGAAGTGCCTTGTTCGTTCAATTGTTAGTGCCAGCTTGTCCCGTCGTTTTCTTCTGGGTCCTGTGTTTACCACTGGTTTTTATTCCATTAAAAAATGTAACAACTAGCCCAGTCCAATGCCTTGGTATCTAGAAACGCCTGCATAACATCCTTCTTGAAGTCAGCAAGAGTCGAACTTTCCGCAGCTGCAAGAAACAAGGTGACTCTTTCTATGGTGGCATCTTTGAGTTAGGAATATGCAGCTTTGCAACGCTGTTAGGGGCACCAGGTTCATAAAAGAAGCTGAGCAGCTAATTAGTATCAGCCAGCTGTATGGCAACCTTAAAACAGAAGATGTATCACCTCACCCCAGTAGCTAGGTTAGCAAAGGCTAGCTGTGGTAGACGTGTGTGCATGACTTACTTTTCAGTGGGGCTGTGCTGCCCGTTTTGGGTTGCTATTTCAGTTAGATGCTTTTCATCTGCTTAAGGTAGGTTTCTGCTGCCAAACGTGCCCCAATCAGGTGCAAGCCCCTATGGGATGTGGATTGTAAATACGCAGACAGGCCAGGCTGGCCCGTCTGTCCTCTTTGTCAGGAGGGGCCAGGTGTACTGCAATAAGCACCAAGCCCGGGCACAGATTCCGGCCCGTGCACAGCTCTAGTACAACACTCACTCATTATGGCATCCAGTTTTGTTGGCGTAGCCCGCTCCCTCGTCACTATCGGGCCCCCCGGGTTCCGGGAGGGTAATCCTGAAACGCAGCGCACCTCCATCTGGGCCGGGGTCCAATAGTGACGAGCCAGATCCCGCGCCACCTTCATTTCTTGGCGACTCGCCGTTATGTACTTCAGGCGGGTTTCCTTTATTTTCAGGCCGGAGCCAAGGTGCACCTGCAAAACACACAAAATACACAGAATATTGATACTGGGCACAGAATACACTATAAAGCTTAAAGGCCAACTGCACTCAATTTTTCTTTGCCCAATTTTGATCCAAACAAGTAGTCTATGCTCTGAACATCCCCATGGCGAAATCCTATGCTTCATAAGCACACAGCACACTAGGTACCATCGTTTAAAGTACCTCTGAGCAGACGACGTTTGCACCTGCGGAGAGACACGAAACAAGTTCTGAGTGGCCAGTGTCGGGAAAGAGGAACCTGCCCTGTGGAGCACACACTTCTCTGGCGACTTGCACGACGCTCTGCATGGCGCTTTGCTACACCACCACGCCGTACCACCATCACCATCACGTTTAAAACTAACCAAATAGGTAGCAATATCTGCTATTTCTTTAAATGCAATAAGAGAGATTACAAGCCTACAAATATACATGCGCTTGCGAACATTCCAAAGTTGTCAAAAGGTTTTTACTTCAAAAGGATATTTTTACTTCGAAAAATAGTTCAAAATGTTCCCGTTGCATCTACCCCAGAAAAAAGAGGATCTCTTTAAATGCTGACCCCTTGCACTTCCCGTCCAATATTTGCCATATTTGGGCTGGCCGAACCTCACCTTTGTCCCTTACACCTTTCCAAAAGTTTGACGACCTAACTAGAGTTATACGCGCGGTATAAACATTCGTGCGACTTTTGCCTCACTAGCTAAGTAAACCAAAATCAGCCTTGCTCATGGTGGCAAAACATCCGCACAAATATCGGTCACGATCTTCGTGAAAGGCGAAAGTTAACGAAACTGTTCCTCTCCTAAGCGATGAACTATATTTTGTTTTTCAATTTCCAAGTGATGTATTTACTTTAGTAGACAGTTAGATGTAGTTTACTTGAAAGTAAGATGTTTTCAACTGCACATATCTCTGTTGAAAGTAGAAAACAGTGGCAGAGTGGTCACTTTTTTGGGGTTTTAGTGCATCTTCAGCTGTGGAAGCTGACTTATGGTTTCAGACCAATTATAATTCGATTCTCGATGTGCAGCGAGGTGAAAAATGCTGGGCCAATACTCATGAAGCTGTTTTGCATAATGTATAAAAAATAATTAGTGCTTGATTTCCACCTGTGCAAGGTTTTCTCCCCCCCCCGAAAAAAAAAACAGTGACATGACAGCTGAGGCACCAGCTAACCAAAGCTGCTTTTCGATATCATACAAGCGAGTAGCTTTGCAAATCAGGGCCCGCTTTTTAGTCGCAATGCCAAGGATTCCTACAACGGAAGTTATTCTGATGCAAAAATAACTGTCAAACGACCTCCTTCATCTCGATTGATAGCAAAGCGATGTCAAAATCACACCCAACTCCATTATCCTGGGCAAACGTTAGTCAGTTTTTCTGTGGAAGTGCGGAACGCAACGCGAACGCACGCATTTGAAGGCGGCTCTGAGCGGCCACCAGTTCTGGCGTGGCCGCTTCAGGTCCATTACATTTATCACCTCTGGCCACCGTCAATGGCTGCATTTTTTATTCAGTTTCGTTTCCGAAAATGCCAATTGTACAAGCCATTTGCGTTGTGTGTGTTCATGTTTGAAACGCAGTATTTTGCATTTTGCACTCTCTTTATGTGTACTGTTAGGTGACATCGTTTTCACGCTGTCGAAAATTTGAGTGTAGTAGAGGCTGGCCTGAATGTGGACACACAAGTTTTTAATAAGTTAGGCATACATGGTTTAAAATGTAGTATTTAAATCACGAATGATCTAGCCATTACAACCTAGCCCTTTAACTGATGTGCTTATTGGCCTTTTTTTTCACATTGCTAATCTGTCACAACACAGTTACAGCATGACAATTTTCCAGCACCACAGCAGCACTGCTAAGTAACAACATAAATAGGCAGGTCTTGTACCACATCTATTGTTACAAACATGCTTCCTGCTAAAAAAAAACCTTGGTATAGCAATCTTTTTGCGGTGATTCATTAACTGAGCACAGGTTCCTAGCTTTAATGTTTGCAGAGTTACAGTGACATGTACCTTAGCCATCATTATGCCAACAGCCCTGTATACATGGACTCAATGAAAGGCAGTTGAGAAAAAAAAGGTTTTTGACTCGATTCAAGGAAGCAAGGTGAGTCAAAAAGCCGTTGGAGTGCGTCTCAACCCGCAGGCAGGGGGTGGGTCGACTTTCTCATCTGGCTGAGTTGGCGGGCCATGAGGTGCTGATCAGTTCCTTTCTTAGAAACCCTTCAGTCATCTCACCTCAATTCTTTGGATGGAGTTCGTATAAATGCGGGAGGGGTCAAAGTAAGCTAAACCCATCAGTCGACTTTACCCTCCCTCGTCGAGCCGATGTATCTAGGGCTAATGATACCAATTTTCATCATGAAATATTATTAGCACACTACACAATGGGATGGAAAAACACAAGATAACCACTAGTTTGTGATTCTTCCGTTCCAATCCATAGCATGCTAATAATGTTTTGCAATAATAAGAAACTAGCCTACACTGACACACTGACAATTCCCATCGTGGCTGTGATGAGTGGCTCGGAGGGGGCACGGTGAAAGTAGTGAAAGAAGATTTCACATCGCGGGAGACACCAAGCGGCCGCTGGGAAAAAGACACTACCGAGAAGAGGAAGACGAAGGCGTGGTGCGTTCACCAAGGCGAGCCGCCGTCTGGGTGTGGCTACCTGCTCGGGCACGAGGGATCACAAGGCCGTGCCGCGTCGTCCCGTTCCGGCTCGAGCCAGGGCTTCTGCTGCTGTGAGCCCGACGCTCGTGGTGCGTCAGCGGCCCCATGCTCCTGCTCAGACCGCCGGTTTGTTTGGTCGCGGAGGGTTCAGGAGCGTCTCACACCAGCTCGCTGGTGACCTGCCTGTGAAGTGGTCGGCCAAGTTCTGCGACCCTCACCCTCGACGACCACTGCGCTCCAGCAAGACATACCTGTGAGCCGTGCTAACGTAACTGTTTTGCGGGCCTAGTGCCAGCCAGTGCCGCGGAAAGCTAACTGAACCCGCTTTCTGAACATTAATTTTGAGTTAAAACCATTTTCTTTGAGTGGCTGAATATGTTGTACATACACTTCGTCCTGTGTGTGCGTCCGGCATTCCTCTCACTGAGTTCTGCACGATCCTAGCGTAACAAAAGTGGCGAGCCTGTCAGGATCGTGCAGAACTCAGTGAGAGGAATGCCGGACGCACACACAGGACGAAGTGTATTTACAACATGTTCAGCCACTCAAAGAAAATGGTTTTAACTCAAAATTAATGTTCAGAAAGCGGGTTCAGTTAGCTTTCCGCAGCACTGGCTGGCACTAGGCCCGCAAAACAGTTACGTATAGCACAGCTCACAGGTATGTCTTGCTAGAGCGCAGTGGTCGTCGATGGTGAGGGTCGCAGAACTTGGCCGACCACTTCACAGGCAGGTCACCAGCGAGCTGGTGTGAGACGCTCCGGAACCCTCCGCGACCAAGCAACAACCGGCGGTCCGAGAGGAGCATGGGCCGCTGACGCACCACGAGCGTCGGTCTCACAGCAGCAGGAGCCTTGGCTCGAGCCGGAACGGCACGACGCGGCACGGCCTTGTGATCCCTCGTGCCCGAGCAGGTAGCCACACCCAGACGGCGGCTCGCCTTGGTGAACGCACCACGCCTTCGTCTTTCTCTTCTGGGTGGTGTCTTTTTCCCAGCGGCCGCTTGGTGTCTCCCGCGATGTGAAATCTTCTTTCACTACTTTCACCGTGCCCCCTCCGAGCCACTCATCACAGTGGCGCCACTAACACACGAGATAATTTAGGTCTCCAAGCTGGTCGAATACTTTCCTCACTTGTTTTAAGCACCAGTGACCTCCATAAGCACCAGTGACCTCCATAAGCACCAGTGACCTCCTGGCAGTTAATGCAAGCTTCTCTGGTACTTTTCAAACTAATTATGCCCTCTTGTTATTTTTCCACCAGCAAAGGTGCCCACACTATTATCTGAAGTTTTTAATTTTGCTACAGAAACAGAAGTCACCACAAACAGTTTAATATGCAAGAAGCTATAAAATATGAGGCTGCTCTCACAGCTTCAGTTAAACTTACCTCTCCATTGACTACAGCAAAAGAGGCAGGTCCTCCTCTTCTGGTTTGCCAGAGTCCTGGCTGGAACCTGAACACATCAATCACATTAAATGGAACACATGAAGAAACAGTAAAGTTGCACTTATCAATAGTTGATATGTAATGAAAAGTTGAAATTACACACCATACAATTAGCTAAAATGATCTCACCATTCTCAGTGGCCGGGCTGGTATGTCCTGCTTGAGCCCCAACCATGTTTAAGGACCGCATTTTCGCCTGAAAATGACACACCACTGTAACACATGATGCAAAAAACTTTTTTACCCCCATTCTTACTGTGTGGCATAATACTAACTGCTCAGCAGAACTTCCCTTAAAGGGACACTAAAGGCAGAGTGAAATCTTGACTGAAAAATCATAGGCTTCTTAGCTCTCTCAGCGTTTCTTTGACAAGCGACAATGCGTTATTGGCAGAGAAATAAGTAAGCAAACAAAAAGCACCCTGTGACCCGCTTCCCATTCATTTTCTCATGATTGTAGCCATTGCATCAAAACTAAGAGCGAAGCATTGGCAGCGCCAGTGCGGTCCACAGTGTAAACACTCGCAAACAGTTAGCTTTTACGTCGTCTTTTTACGTCGTCTTCAAGCCATAGCGAACTACGGCAGCATTTCTCGGGCCCCGAAGGCTGGTCTGGACGTTTACGATTTTTTCACCGACAGAATAAAAAACAACTTTACATGCTCGGGCGGCCAGTGTGCCCGCCTACTCCACCTTTCCAGACTCCATCGAGCCAGCTGTGAGCACTGAGGGCTGTGGCAAAGCCGCTTTTGAAACAACAAGTGCTGATTCGAATGTCAAGAGCAGTGTCCCCGGCTCCCGGCTGGCGCCAATCAGAAGGCGCCTTCACTTCACCTCATCTGGAGATCACAGCCATCGCATTCCTTCTCTCGTGCAACGCGAACCTACCATGAAATAAATGCTATTCACGGAACCCATGTCCAGTAGTCGTTTGCCCGTGTTCCCCCTGGCTCAAACATAACAAGGGCAAAGCAACACAAGTTTTACAGATTATTAACGGTGGCTTGACGAGAACAGAAAGCCCAGGGACAGAAAGGTCAGCTAACCACTCGCAGTAAGCTCATCTCACGGGCGATTATGTTCAAACCAAGCACGCTTTACCGATAGTATGATTTTTTAAATAAAGTGTTACTTAACCTTTTACTCCTCCCCTGCACGCAAACAACGGGTGACTACATGGTCACGCGGGTCGCTTACCACTGCAGTGCATCTTGTTCCTTTTTCCTGTTGTAATGAAGGGTCTTAGGCTTCTTCCTGCCAGGTATACTGCTTGCATAAGCTAGGTCGCTCTCTGCCCTAGAATATTGACTTTGCTACTTCCGTAGTACCAGTTAATAATTTCGCCTCTCATTCTTTGGCGAACTGATGGAGACGAAATAGGGATGTCTTTGATGCGCGAGCCGAGAGGACGATCTCGACTCGCTCCGATGACCGACGACCTGATGCTTGGAAGCGGGTGAGGGATGAGGACTGCCTTCCTTGCTGGATATTAGGTTTATTTTACATTATTTACAAAACTCCAACTTTACATCAGGTCAGAGTGACGGTTACATTGTCACTCTGACAGCAGCAGCCTGTTCGGCGAGATCTATACTAAACTAGCTCCTCTCTCGACCGACCCTCGGACAAAACCCAACACTCCGGTTTTTGATACGAAAACCCCGCCTCCAAGAAGGGGGGCGTACAGAAAGAGAGAAAAAACCTTTCAAACAATTAATAGAAACCATTGATTGGCCACAGGAACCAGGCAAATCACACACATGTCCCCACCTGCGGTCACGTGACCTAACCACTCTCTCTTACACACTCATAGTGCGTTTCCTACGCACGCTGTTGCACCCGGCCAGAAAATACAGGCCATCTGCGGCCTAAAGTGAACCATCATTACGTTCAGCGGGCGGCATCTGCACAAACAACAGCCAAGCCGAGGGCCCGGAGTGGTCCTCGCGCGGCTGACCCTCCCTCCGCGCGGCGCCCTCCCGCGACGCCCGCGTCGCGGGACAATGAGGGTTGCTAATTCCCTCGCAGACGAAGGGGCGCCGCCGGCCACCTGAACAGACCACGGGAGAGACGCTGCCAGCCGAGGCGACCATCGTCGAGGGCGAAGACCCGTCGACGAAGAGCGCCCGCCGCCGGAGTCGAAGATTTTCCCAAACTTACACCGCGCGCGCTTTCCAACACTAAGAGATACGATCATCTGGCCGCCCGTCAGCTTGTTATGCCGAATGACCCTGCCACCCTCGACGCGGCGACAGAGGCACTCAGGCTAATCGCCCCCATCCTTTGACACACAAAAGGACGGGCACAACAGCTCTCCGCGGCTCCGAACTTGGCGTCCGCGCGGCTACATGAAAGGGACACGGGAAAGTAGCCACCAGCGGAGGCGACGCCAATACATGGGCCACCGGCGGCCTTCATTAAAGGGGACACTGAAGTGATATGTAAACATTGCGGGATTACTAGCGCAAATTGTAGTCCGGAGTCCCCAGGCCATGTTTCGACCACTCTAGGCGCGTTTACGCGATTTTATTTAGTAGAAAAATAATTCGAAAACGCTGTCCTCCTCTCTTTACGCTCGCCCATTTTCTGTGGCGTTTTCGTGTGACGTCAGGAGGGGATAAGCTGGCAATTGGCTGCGCACGGCTGCGCTACTGCACGGCTCCCCGGCCGACAGAGCCAGTCGGCCCAGCGTTTCGTCCGCCGGCCGCCGGCGGGTCGTCGCAATCAAGGAGGTTAAAAAAAAATTGCTTGGTCGCAATTCGTTCGCTTAGTTGAAACGAAGCCAGGACACGTTTGTGAATGGAAGAATGTGCCTTTCTTTACTTGGTTTGTTTGTGCACTGTATCTAGCTCCAAGTCAAGGTCGCTTCAACAAAGCGCACATGCGACGCTTCGCTGACTGGTACGCCAGTAGGAAAATATAAGGCCTCTTGAAGGCGGGACAAGAGTCAGCGAAGTCAATATAGGTACTAAGCAAATAAAATCAACTGATATTTTTACGTACAGCGTAAACTAGGGCGCGGGAAGCACGTTTTTGCGCTGGGCGAAAAGCACAGCGGTCACAGCACGACTACGCATCTGCGAACGCTTCCGTCTACAAATGCAATTGCTAGACGTGAGCTACTGTGGAAACTCGGGGACGCTTACTGCACGATCGCTATGCAACAAATAGTCACCTAAGCGGCTTGAAATGCCAAAACTAAGTAAAAGTGTAAAACCGGTTGTACAATATATACCCTATATTAGCAAGGCATTTCCGTCCCGCTCCGTGGCCTAGCGGTCTGAGGCGCTAGGAATACACCGCGAATGTTTTGCGAGTGACGAGTTCGAATCCCCGTGGGTACGTGCTTTTTTTTTTTAAGTTAACTTTTTGTTTTCCGCCGATGTTTCTATATTGAGTTCACCTTTTTTGGGGCCGCAACGTTCATGGCTACACGAACTAGTTCCAAAACGCGCGCAGGCTGGCACTGGCGCGCTAGCGAGTTCTCGTTGGCGTGCTGTTGCATAAGCTCGACTGCTTGCAGGCAGTGGGCACAGGCCAGAATGAACAGACCCTGGCCTGGTGCGAACACGCTTTTACGATACAGGCATGAGGGAGGCAAGCTCCAAATATGGGGGAAAAGCGCATGACATTTGGGCGTCTGCGGGTACGCGGAGGGCGTTCATGCACTGCGTAGGTCTCGGCTAGTGAATGCTACGACTACAAGCCGTCCTGGGAGGCTTATCTTGTGCATTTTACAGCCGACAACATGGCAGAAGCGCGGTACGATGATTACTGAGATATTGAGAATGCCCATCCAACAAAGCCATTGGTTATGTTTTACAGAACCGAAACCGAAACTTGTGTGATTGCTAACCTTGGGCATCGTCCATCACGGCGCCCCTCCTCTCAACGTCACAGCCTTAGTTGGTGCGGCCGCCGCAAACCGCGCATGGTAGTTTTTCTTCTTTCGCGCTTCGTAAAATAATTACCGATTTGTCAACCGGATAAACGATGAAAAGTGTGCTAATTTGAGCCAGTCTACGCAGTGCAAGCAAAAACGGGAGCTTGACAAATTCACTTCAGTGTCCCTTTAATTAATGCGGAGCCCGAACTTAACACCTCCGCACTAAGAATGTTGTCCGTACACTAGCTGTACGTACAACATTAACTCTCCTGCAGGTTATGTCTTACGGCAGAGTCAGAACTAAAAAAAACACTCAAGCCATTACTGGAAGTACAATACAGCGCGTGTTTACAATACAGTACAACACAAAAAAAATTAACCGCTACACACCAACCCAAACAGCACAACGCGCCAGCCAACTGCACAAAAACGGATACACACGGCATACTCAGTGCCTTTGCCTAGCATGGCTTGCGCAACATCAAACAATAAACGAAGGCGCTCTCCTACAGGGCCCGTGAGAAACAAACTCGTGGCACCCTCTACCATTAAAGGTAACCAACCCCACGAAGGGTATAAATGTTACAACTTGACAACTGGATGAATGACACCATCCATCCTTAACGTCAGCGCATGTAGGAACATTCTTTCACTCTAATGAAAGAAAAAAAAAACCACTCCCGAACACAACCCAAACGTACCAAAAGAGGCTACTCCTGTACAAAAAAAAACGTATAAGGAAGTTCAGCGTCTCTTCACGCACTCGCGGACGCGTGTTCTTTCGGAATGCGACACAGATGTTCGTCCCGGTTGCGGTTCACTTGTTGTCCACATGCGATACACTGAAAGTTCATTTCTCAGTACTTTCAAACACTAGTTCGCACACACGCGCCACAGGGGGGCCCTACCTGTACATTCCATGGCCCACCATGACCACATGCCAACGAGCGCAAATAAAGAAAGGCACTCGCCATTGTACCCAGAGGTAAACTCCCTGTGCTGTAACAGCGGCTCTACTCCTCAAGAAGACAGAGTTAAAACCGCCAAGCTGCGCTACTCGCTAATCACACACCTTACGACAGCTGAACGCAACCAACACATGCACAAACAAAAAAAACTAACAACAAGGGGAAGAACTACAATACAGGTAAAACTAACAATAACGCTCGTCTGGGCGAACCCTACACCTAAAAAACAACAGAAAAAAAACGCAAAACGCAAACAACTAAGTGTGCGGCAAACAACGCTGAACCGTCCCGGTCTCGCACTGCATACTATTCAGCGCGCACACCTCCTTCCACGGTGGCACACACCGACCGTCGCACGGAAGCTGATTCCGTTTTGTGCGCCACCAGCTGATTCTACACGAACCCTGGTTTGCCTCGCGGTGTCCTCTGCTCCCGGGAGAAAAGGAACACCCTACTCGGCGGTAGCGCGTACGCCGATGTCGCACCTGCGCCGCCACACCTGCCCCCGCGTCCCGCGTTCTCGGGCCCGTCGGAATCGGCCTACGCGCAAGACGCCGCGGGCCGCCTGCACATTCCTGCTTTGCACACGGAAGCTCAACGATTAGGCGCGCCGTTCCGCTGCCCTTGCATGACCCCTGCGCCTCCTCTGCCTCCTCCGAGATGAGCATGCTTTCTGCAGCTTCGCTCGATCTCTGCATTAGCTCATCCTCGGTGCATGGGGCGGTGATGCTCTCGACAATTCCCTGCGCGACCACGGCAACATTTCCCGACGCCACCGGAAGAATTGCTGCAGCTAAGACTTCCGTCTCGCGAGATTCTATGATCTCATCTGTAGCAGTGGGGACGCTAACGTGTTGCACAACAACTGGGGTGGCTTCGGCCACCTCCACTACATTCCCACTCTCCTCATGCCGTGGCGCTCGAAGCGCCCACGAGGGAACAAACACCGTGAAGACATTGGCGTCCTCTTCGAGGCCACCAATCTTGCGAAGCTTCGCTTTTTCATAAGCGATCTCCGCTCGCCCTTGGGCTAATTGAGCGCTAAGCTCTTCAGCTGTCCACACGGACGGGCTGCCCTCGCCCCGGCTACCCGCTAGCCTTGCTTTTTCCAAAGCGTGCTGGGCATTTTTGAGAGCTAATAGCTAATTCAGCTCTCAACTCCTCAATCTCGAGCACAATGGACTAACCTTACGGTCGGCTTGCCGCGAACATCCCGTTAGCATAGTGGCCATGGTGAACCCAGAGAAAAACACATCAGGGCCCCACCTGTGCTCGCTCCGGGTTCGGTCGGGTCGCAGTGTCGCTGATGCAGCAGCTAGTGGACCCGATGCGCCGCTCTCGTGCTGGGATGGGCCGTGCTCCTTGGGCCAGAGCCCGCTGAGGTGCGCCCCGTTGAACCGCGGCTTACGCCGCCCTGGGCCGAAGCCCCCGGCCTCCCGCTGAGGTGTCGCCTCGTTGAACCGCGGCTTACGCCGCCTGGGCCAGAGCCCACGAGGCCTCCCGCTGAGGTGTCGCCCCGTTGAACCGCGGCTTACGCCGCCCTGGGCCGAAGCCCCCGAGGCTTCCCGCTGAGGTGTCGCCTCGTTGAACCGCGGCTTACGCCGCCCTGGGCCAGAGCCCACGAGCCCTCCCGCTGAGGTGTCGCCCCGTTAAACCGCGGCTTACGCCGCCCTGGGCCGAAGCCCCGAGGCCTCCCGCTGAGGTGTCGCCCCGTTGAACCGCGGCCTACGCCGCCTGGGCCGAAGCCCCCGAGGCCTCCCGCTGAGGTGTCGCCTCGTGGAACCGCGGCTTACGCCGCCCTGGGCCAGAGCCCCCGAGGCCTCCCGCTCAGGTGTCGCCCCGTTGAACCGCGGCTTACGCCGCCCTGGGCCGAAGCCCCGAGGCCTCCCGCTGAGGTGTCGCCCCCGTTGAA
Organism: Haemaphysalis longicornis; assembly: GCA_013339765.2. Classification (NCBI taxonomy): domain Eukaryota; kingdom Metazoa; phylum Arthropoda; class Arachnida; order Ixodida; family Ixodidae; genus Haemaphysalis; species Haemaphysalis longicornis. The sequence goes on along the minus strand of CM023457.1, from coordinate 281,144 downwards.
CCGCGGCTTACGCCGCCCTGGCCAGAGCCCACGAGGCCTCCCGCTGAGGTGTCGCCCCGTTGAACCGCGGCCTACGCCGCCCTGGGCGAAGCCCCCGAGGCCTCCCGCTGAGGCGTCGCCTCGTTGAACCGCGGCCTACGCCGCCCTGGGCCGAAGCCCCGAGGCCTCCCGCTGAGGTGTCGCCCCGTTGAACCGCGGCCTACGCCGCCCTGGGCCAGAGCCCCCGAGGCCTCCCGCTGAGGTGTCGCCTCGTTGAACCGCGGCTTACGCCGCCCTGGGCCAGAGCCCACGAGGCCTCCCGCTGAGGTGTCGCCCCGTTGAACCGCGGCCTACGCCGCCCTGGGCCGAAGCCCCGAGGCCTCCCGCTGAGGTGCCGCCCCGTTGAACCGCGGCTTACGCCGCCCTGGGCAGAGCCCACGAGGCTCCCGCTGAGGTGTCGCCCCGTTGAACCGCGGCCACGCCGCCCTGGGCCGAAGCCCCGAGGCCTCCCGCTGAGGTGTCGCCCCGTTGAACCGCGGCCTACGCCGCCCTGGGCCGAGCCCCCGAGGCCTCCCGCTGAGGTGTCGCCCCGTTGAACCGCGGCCTACGCCGCCCTGGGCCGAAGCCCCCGAGCCCTCCCGCTGAGGTGTCCCCTCGTTGAACCGCGGCTTACGCCGCCCTGGGTCAGAGCCCACGAGGCCTCCCGCTGAGGTGTCGCCCGTTGAACCGCGGCTTACGCCGCCCTGGGCCGAAGCCCCCGAGGCCTCCCGCTGAGGTGTCGCCCCGTTGAACCGCGGCCTACGCCGCCCTGGGCCGAAGCCCCCGAGGCCTCCCGCTGAGGTGTCGCCTCGTTGAACCGCGGCTTACGCCGCCCTGGGCCAGAGCCCACGAGGCCTCCCGCTGAGGTGTCCCCCGTTGAACCGCGGCCTACGCCGCCCTGGGCCGAAGCCCCCGAGGCCTCCCGCTGAGGTGTCGCCCCGTTGAACCGCGGCTTACGCCGCCCTGGGCCGAAGCCCCGAGGCCTCCCGCTGAGGTGTCGCCTCGTTGAACCGCGGCTTACGCCGCCCTGGGCCAGAGCCCACGAGGCCTCCCGCTGAGGTGTCGCCCCGTTGAACCGCGGCCTACGCCGCCCTGGCGAGAGCCCACGAGGCCTCCCGCTGAGGTGTCGCCCCGTTGAACCGCGGCTTACGCCGCCCTGGGCCAGAAGCCCACGAGGCCTCCCGCTGAGGTGTCGCCCCGTTGAACCGCGGCCTACGCCGCCCTGGGCCGAAGCCCCCGAGGCCTCCCGCTGAGGTGTCGCCCCGTTGAACCGCGGCCTACGCCGCCCTGGGCCGAAGCCCCCGAGGCCTCCCGCTGAGGTGTCGCCTCGTGAACCGCGGCTTACGCCGCCCGGGCCAGAGCCACGAGGCCTCCCGCTGAGGTGTCGCCCGTTGAACCGCGGCTTACGCCGCCCTGGGCCGAAGCCCCCGATGGCCTCCGCTCAGGTGTCGCCCCGTTGAACCGCGGCTTACGCCGCCCTGAGCCGAAGCCCCCGAGGCCTCCCGCTGAGGTGTCGCCCCGTTGAACCGCGGCTTACGCCGCCCTGGGCCAGAGCCCACGAGGCCTCCCGCTGAGGTGTCGCCCCGTTGAACCGCGGCTTACGCCGCCCTGGGCCGAAGCCCCCGAGGCCTCCCGCTGAGGTGTCGCCCCGTTGAACCGCGGCCTACGCCGCCCTGGGCCGAAGCCCCCGAGCCCTCCCGCTGAGGTGTCGCCTCGTTGAACCGCGGCTTACGCCGCCCCGGCCAGAGCCCACGAGGCCTCCCGCTGAGGTGTCGCCCCGTTGAACCGCGGCTTACGCCGCCCTGGGCCGAAGCCCCCGAGGCCTCCCGCTCAGGTTAGTTTTAGTCCAAGATTTTTGTTTCGCAAAATTTATTTGTAGATGTTTTGATGTGTCCTAAATAAGAGCTGGCTTTCCAGTCCATGTGAAGCACTCACTGATGTACTAAGGCCATTTTGTTTATGTTAATACTGTTAACTATTTTCCCACTGCTGTATTTCTACTGACGTTTTCGTGCTAATGCCAGCACCTTTTTATTTGTGGGTGTTAATGTCATTTTATTGTCTTATTTAATGTTTTATTTCAGTGTTATCAATTGCTTTGGTGCATTTTTATTTGTGAATTTTTCTTGGATGTATCCTCAATAGGCGTTACGTCTCCTGTGTGCATGTGGAGTAAGAAACGTTTTTATGCTGTGATATTTTAATTCAAAATAAATTGCTTTTTGTGTGAAATTGCAGAATGAACCGATTGTTGTGGTTTTTTTTGAAAAATAAAGTCTGACCTTGTTTTCTTTCCATGTTTCAAAATGGCTTGTCCTGTTTTGTTTGCTTGTAACTGCCTATAGTACCATCGTAGAGATGGAAGCCCTGTCGGAAAACCCAGCGCGCCGGAACCGGCGCGATCCAGCTAATGCCTGATTATGGGACTAGCAAAAGCTGGAACGCGCCGGAGCACGGAGATGCGCCGGAACACGATGGACGCCGGAACGCGCCGGGCTGTGGACGCCGGACTCGCGCCGGAATGCGCCGGGTCCTGCACGCCGGAATGCGCCGGATTCCCCCTGGAATGCGCCGGGTCCTGCACGCCGGAATGCGCCGGACGCACGCTGGAATGAGCCGATTCCTGTACGCCGGACGCCCACAGGAATGCGCCGGACGCCTGCTGGAATGCGCCGGTTACGGCCCTGAAATGTGCCCGACGCGACGCTGCCTTGCGCCGGAAGGTGCTGGGATACAGCGAACGCGCCCTGCAGGCATGCTCCAGCAAATGGGGGGCCCTAACTTTAAAGCAGCCACTGGGGTCGCTTTTAAATGCATTGATACAGTAAGGCCTCCAAAATGAGCAGCTCCAGTAACTTTTATTTGCGTTTATTTCATTGGTTTCTTGGGTGCCCCTGCTGGTCACTCTGGTGCTGCTGGTGCCTCTGCTGCAGGGGCCTTTGATGCTGGGGCCTCTGCTGCAGGGGGGGCCTCTGCTGCAGGGGGGGCCCCTGCTGCTGGTGCCTCTGTGGCCATCGTGCTGGCCTCCCCAGGAGGCGACTTCTTGGCAGGGAGCTTACGGGCGTGCCGCCAGCTTCAGCGAACAGGTCGCGCAAGGCCTTACGGCCATTCGCCACCCTCTTTGCAGCCGGCACATCGGTTGGATGCTCGTGCACCATGTTCTGGATTACGTCTGCAAAGTAACACCAAATATACTTTGTTTTCCACATGATATAAATGGTCAGAATAATAAAAACTACCATGTTTATGCTCATACACACCACCCCTGCATATGAGCTGAACCACGATGCTGCCCCTGGAGGAAAAAAAAATATCCCCCGACCATTGACAGCATAATACTTTTCAAAATTTTTGCCCGCGCTTTCGGACTAGTCATATTTTTTTCAGTAATGAACACATTGAAACCTGTGGGATGTGTGCAGTGCAACTTGTTCCTCACATACAAATCTTGAAAAACCGGCCCATCACAACTGCAGACTTTACGCTAGCCTAATTCTAGAAACGCATGAGTGGAACAAAAACCAGCGGTAGACACAGGACACAGAAGAAAACGACGGTACAAGCTGGCACTAACAACTGAACAAACAAGGCACTTCAACGCATAGAAATACCTTCCAGCAACAACATGCGCATGTGTGACTAGGCATGGGTCACCAAATGTTAACTATCAACCACAGCGTTTGGAAAGTTCATCTCTTTGCTGGACAGGAGCAATGACATGTCACTGACACAATTGTTACCCCCTTTCATTATATAGAAAGCTTCCAAAATTGCCCTTTGGGTTTTTGTGCTTTCCTGGCCTAATATGGCAGCATTGCTAAAGACATGAGTGCACCCGCATTGTCTACAGTGCCTCGGCAGATGAGCACCATCACTCGTGGAAAGAGAAGCTTGTGCTCCCTGAGGCAATCACTGATACAGCAGCCTGTCTGACCGATGTACGCTTTGCCACACAGTGACAAGGGGATGTGATAAATCACACGTGTAGCGCAAGGCACAAATTTCGAAACATGGTTAGTGCCACACGTAGCCCTTCGTTGCGTATGCCAGTCAATGGGGACAAGGCTAGCTTGTTGTTATGCCTTTGTGCACAAACTTTCACACAATGTCAAAAGGGTGGGTAAATAAACACGGCATACGCTTTTGTTCTCAGCCCCACAAAAGTTGGGCGGTCTGTGCAGTCGCATCGACCGGCATACGCAAAGAAGGGCTACGTGTGGCACTAACCATGTTTCGAAATTTGTGCCTTGCGCTACACTTGTGATTTATCACATCCCCTTATTCCCGTGTGGCAAAGCTTACATAGGTCAAACAGGCCGCTGTATCAATGATCGCCTCAGAGAGCACAAGGCTTCCCTTTCCACGAGCGACGGTGTTCATCTGCTGAGGCACTGTAGACAATGCGGGTGCACTCCTGTCTTTAGCAATGCAACCATATTAGGCCAGGGAAGTACAAAAACCCAAAGGGAAATTTTGGAAGCTTTCTATATAATAAAGTTGGGTAACAATTGCGTCAGTGACACGTCATTGCTCCTGTCTAGCAAAGAGATGAACTTTCTAAACACTGTGGTTGATTGTTAACATTTGGCGACACATGACTATTCACACATGCGTATGATGTTGCTGGAAGGTATTTCTAGGCGTTGAAGTGCCTTGTTCGTTCAATTGTTAGTGCCAGCTTGTCCCGTCGTTTTCTTCTGGGTCCTGTGTTTACCACTGGTTTTTATTCCATTAAAAAATGTAACAACTAGCCCAGTCCAATGCCTTGGTATCTAGAAACGCCTGCATAACATCCTTCTTGAAGTCAGCAAGAGTCGAACTTTCCGCAGCTGCAAGAAACAAGGTGACTCTTTCTATGGTGGCATCTTTGAGTTAGGAATATGCAGCTTTGCAACGCTGTTAGGGGCACCAGGTTCATAAAAGAAGCTGAGCAGCTAATTAGTATCAGCCAGCTGTATGGCAACCTTAAAACAGAAGATGTATCACCTCACCCCAGTAGCTAGGTAGCAAAGGCTAGCTGTGGTAGACGTGTGTGCATGACTTACTTTTCAGTGGGGCTGTGCTGCCCGTTTTGGGTTGCTATTTCAGTTAGATGCTTTTCATCTGCTTAAGGTAGGTTTCTGCTGCCAAACGTGCCCCAATCAGGTGCAAGCCCCTATGGGATGCTTTTCCACCGCACGAGAAACAGCCACTGTGAGCTTTGAAGTATCATTTGCATGCTAGGAACTTCCCTTCTGGTGTTACATGCCCTGTTCATTACCAACACTGCTGTCAGTTGCGTATATTAGGAATAGCCAAAGACGCACTAAGTATGTAAGCATGGTGCCACGCCAAGTAAGAACGCTTACACCTGCAGTGACAGTCAGGAGACACCACAGGGTTAGGCAGAACTGTCTTATTGTGAACCCGCAGTGGTTGCTAGCCAGCATGTACAAAGGCCATGAACTCCATAACCTTTCTACACAGGCTACATGACTACATGCACAGTACAGTGTGGTCCACTGTTAAAGGGAAACAGCGAGTGCATGGATGCTGCGCTCCACGAAGCGTCGGCGCCGAGAAGTGGAGAGAATCGGAGACAGCCAGCCCATGTGCACTGACCGCACGAGGCGGGAGAAGCCGCTCTGTCATCTGCTACGGCGCTTCGCCCGGTTGCTCAGATCCTTCGAGTGCGAAATCCCTCAGCTATTCCAAGCTGACCGGCGCAGCGGAGCGCTGTAGCAGACGACAGAGCGGCTGCTCCCGCCTCGTGCGGTCAGTGCACGTGCCGGCTGTCTCCGATTCTCGCCACTTCTCGGCGCCGACGCTTCGTGGAGCACAGCATCCACGCGCTCGCCGTTTCTAACAGTGGACCACACTGTACATGACTGCGTTTCCTGGTAAGCAGAGTAGAGCCCGTGGATACCCACTTAGGGGACACCCCCAAAGTAGAGTAAGCCTCTGCAAAGGAAAACTTGACACGTATTTGAAATGCAGCCGTACAGCTAAAATGGGAAGCTCTGCAGCCTCCTAAGAAAACTTTGCAGATGACCAAAAATTTATCCCGATTGAGAATACAAACCAGGACTAACACATACCTAGGGCAGTCACTCAACCAAACAATACAAGGAGGAAGCTAGCCATTTGTAGCTTGACAACTTAATCGGCCATTCTAACATAGCGCAAAAAAAATCTGCCGGTTACACTTTGTAGAGTAGTCCACATGCTTAAAAGGTTAAAAACAAGACTTCTGTACTGAAGCCAAAGTGTATCTTTTTAGATGAACAACCTTTGATTGTGCTTTTTTTCTTTTTTCTGTGACTCCTCATCCCTAAAAGACGAGATTTGGTCAAACCTCAGATTTTATTTCATTTAAGTAAAGCACGAATGCTGGTCAGCCAACCTAGGGGAAATTCAAGGCCGGTGAAAGTTCACCTATCTCTTACCTTAAATGACACATGAATTCAAGCATGCTACATACGGCTAGGTAACTGCCTAGGTTAGCTGGTAGAGTGACTGCCCTAAATACCGGTTGGTCCAGGGCAAATTTCTTTTACCTCTGTTTTTTGAGGAAGCTGTATAGGTTTCCTTCTTAGGCATACAGCCATATTTCAGTTGGATGTTATATTTTTATTATGGTTCTTTTTATAAGATTTTTCCCACTTTTCTTAAGCTACACCAAAGTAGAACACTTTTTCCCACTTTTCTTAGCTACACCAAAGTGTCGTGGCTATAAATCTTATTAACAAAACAACAAAGCACAAAAAAAAACACAAAGGGCACAAACCTGGGGCCACATGTTCGGGAACAAATTCCGCAAGAACTTTATGCGGGGCTGGGTTGGTCCGGGCAACTTCTGCAAAAGCATAAACAAATATAATTGCACTTGTGGCCACCACAAGTTCGTCACGTTTCTTCTGCTTTTTTTTATGAATGCCTTCTCATACTCACTCGATCATAACATGAACTCAATTTTCACAACCGGAAATCAGAAGACACTGACGGCCACTCTCGACCAGTTCCTAAACACTGAGAACTGGCGAAGTTAGGGGACGGGCAACTCTCACTGAACACAAAGGGAACACACAGCACAGGGTTGCATCCAAGCGACACAAAAGTGTGAAAAGTTTGCCTGCATTGTTAGGTCGGAGTGCTATGCATGAAGGCAAAGCACAGATTTGTCCAATTTAAAATAAGTAATTGCCTTTGGCAACCCACTTGGCCCCACTCCAGCTTTTTCATGGGAACAATGCAAGATATTACATTAAAATTGTGTGCTACAGTCACGTAACATGTGCAGGAATGACATATTATGAGCAAGCATGAAAAGTTATCACTGGGTTAAGAGCACGTTACTATTTTAATGATATGATTGAACAAAACTAGAGGACCCACTCATGTTTCTTGGCAGTGGCTTAGGTAAGCGGCTGCAAATGCATAAACAAGATTGTGCGACAAGATTGAGAATCCGCCCGAAAATGGCTGGTGAGTCACCATTGCTTTATATTTTTTCCTTTAATATCTTGAGTATTTGATGGTACTATTCATGTCAAGACAAAGCAGTCTTTTTAAAAGAACCAAACTTGTATTACGTCTTCTTGGCCCTTTTAAATTGAGACCTAAAAATTGCATCATTCAGCGTTAATTTAACCTTACTTATTACAAAGACAAACTTTGACTTTCCAAAGCATTACTCCCAGTTATCCTACCTCCCTTGACCGGCACAGTGTAGGAGTGGAGTGAGCCGGTGCATTGGACTACGCAGCCTTCCGTTGCTTTTGCCGTGTTTGCTTCGGTGTTTTAAATGTTCTGGTTATTTTGTGAGCGGATATGGCGGTGAAACAAAGTCCAGACAAATGGGCTGGGTTCTTAGATGCAATAACGGGTACGTAAACTTGTCGGACGCTTCTAAAGTTAGGGTACGGGCTACAATGACATGAGCGCTTTTTGCAGTGATCTACGCTTGGCTCCATCCGATCTGAGTACGAATAAACCTGCTATTATTAGAATTAATTTCTTCTTAAACGCACTAACGGCTACATAACTTGTTGGACGCTTCTAAGTTTCGGAATGGGGTACGTTGACATGGGCGCTTTTTTGCAGCGCTCTGCGCCTGTCTCTGCGCGAGAAATAAAACTATTAACATTAGTATTCATTTCTACCGCTTTTAATTATCTTCGCTGGTTTGCAATGACTACGGTTTCCACGCCAGCCTTAACGATGCGATACCTTTTATTTATATTTTATACAAAACATGTGATATCGTAGTGCAACCAAGCGGATTGTCACTTTCGGCTGTGCTCCTTCAAAAACATGCAAGCAATGTTGCCACTCACCAATCTTCTCTACAAGCACATCGCCACAACCTGTTGTTGCGTTCTTGTGTTTCAGCGAGCTTTTCTTCTAACTTCAGGATTGTATCCTGTTGCTCGTTCAGTTTTTTTTCCAAGTTTTCACATTTTTCTTCCAGCTCTTTAATTTGTGTGTGTGTTTTTTTTTTTTTGAGTTCTGACTTCATCTCTCCCAGCTTCGCACTGGCCTCCCTGTCCACCTGAGGAATTGGCTCAGGCAACTGAAATGGAAGTGCATGATATTTAAATTTCGAAATGTGAATACTTCATTTCGGTTAGTGAACATTTCATTCTGGTTAAGTAATGTCTATTTATCACTATTTATCACAAAAACGAGATTTAAACAATTGGAAAAAGCTGCAGGTTTTCCTTCTTTGGGATACATACTACCGTGCCCCCCTTTCTCATTTTTATCTAAGCCGCAAGTTGTGCACGGCTTCTTACTGGCTAGCTGCTAAGGCCGCTGCCTAACGATGGGCCATGTTTCTGGTGATCCAGAAGCAAGCCAGGTGTAATGCGCAATCCCTTCCACAGCAAGAAGTAGGTCGTCACATCGCTCCGTTTCACTTGCAAAATCTCACCATATGAGTTACTTTACATTTTGAGTTACTTTTATATAATGGCACACAGCTTCGAAACGTAACACTGCAGAACCGAAGCAAACCAGAAAATGAACATATGTACTGTCCGGGGGCAAAAACGGTGCTCAACTCACCAGTTCTACACCATCACAACCTTTAAAGGCTTTGATTATGCTTCCAAGCTCCTTTCTAGAAGCCTTCCTCTTCTTCATCCTGCTTTCTCTTTCGGAAGGCTTTGGGGTGCCTTAAAAAATAAAGCAGTTACATTAGCCACAATGCAATCATTACATATTGAAGTGGAAGTTTCCCTCAGCTGAGAACTGCGTCTCGTACAGTCAGGGTCAAAAATTGCGAGGACGTGCAAGCAGGGGTCAAGCGAATCACCGTTACCTGGTAGTGGTGGCTTGCCTGATTTCGATACCGCAGAAAAGAAAGGGAATTCACATCTTAGGTTTACTGCCATGTTATAGTGCACCCTTATGCGAAGGACTTGTTGGCCAAGAAACTAGCTGACAAGCAGCTGATCAAACAGATGTGGTAACTTTCACATATTTTGTTTTGTTTTTTTTTCCTAATGTTTTTCCCGAGTTCTGGGTTAGTTTCACATTACAGTACGCTGCTTCAAGTATTGAATTTAGGTATTGAAAGGAAGAGGTAGAAAGAAAGCAAAGCATAAACAAAAAAAGGTTCCTTCAGTTCACAAATTTACTCGCATGATGCAGCTGAAAGCCTATAAAATTTTCATCTAACACCCATAACTTGTTGTAGTACCTGCAGCATGGACTCAAAAAACCCTGAAATAACTTCAGGCGTTGCTTCGAAAAATTCCCACTCTGCTTCATGGCCACCTAAATAGTGTCTGCAATGACACTGCTGACTTATTTCCAGTAGGGGCATTGCCATTGCGTTGTACACCTGCCGAATTTTCAGTGTCGACCATTATTTTCATCGGCGCCGATGACGAAGTGAAATGGCTAACTCAGCGAGAGTAGCCGCATGCGCACAAAGCACTGGCGCGGCCAGCCGTTATCTGCTAGGCTTTCCAAGAGCAGAACGCTGGCCCTGATTTTTTCCTTCGCTTATCACACTGCCTGCAAAGAAGCTGCTACCCGTGCAAAGAGGGCAAGTGAAAGTTACTGATAGCAGCAGACTAAGCATTCGATGAACAAGTCTCAAAATCTCCGTTATTGGTGATTTACGAAGGTATTGGCACAACGGGCCTTCTCGTGAACAAAATGGCCAGTATGCAAAGCACTGCTGATGAGTAAACAAAACGATTTCGGACTGTGCTCAGCTGCTGGACTGTAGAAGCAAACATCGGCTTATGCTGCATAACATGACACAAAATTAGGAAAGAAGGAATCTCACCGCGGCAGTCTTGCTCAGCTTTGCCATGATAATCCTTGGCACAGCCGACCTCGAGCTTTTGAGTTCTTTCGTTATGCCTTGCAGTGAGTCTAGTAGACGAAGTAAAGCAGATGTTTCTCAGTAAACAGGTGACACATACAAAAGAAGCATAATTCATTGCATAACTTCTTCCTAACGAATTACAAGTTAGGCGGGCTGGAATCTAATGGCAGGCTGTACTATCAAGTGTGTAACAGACAAGCGTGTGCGCTAAGGTCCCAACCTGGAAAAATGGCAGGGCAATTATGCTCAAACTTTGCACGAAGGTCGCATTACGTGATAATATATATATATATTTTATTTTTTAATGGAACCACAGCATGTTCCGTTTCTTTTTTTTTTTGCAAACGAATAAAAACCTGGTTTTGTCCCTCGGTGCTGAATCGGCCTGTTTTGATTTTTACATGGGTGCGCATTTAAGAATATCATTCAGGGTAGGCAAAAAGTTTTTAAATTTGCTGCTAGACACACAGGACGTTGCTGCCACTTGTTTTTTTTTTAAACAGAAGAAACGATTAAAATGCAACCTTTACACAGGAATTTTGAACTTTTTGCGCTTTACATGCGGATTCTCCAATACAATGATTTAAATGTACGCCACATGAGTGAATTTCTGGGCTTGTACTGCATGCCGAGCACGACGCCGACATCCACTGCTGGATCGTTCCAGAGCTTTAGGCAATGTTACAGACAAAACATAAGAAACGACGTCAACCACAAACGCTACGTAAATCCTACGGTGCATCCAGAAATGCTACGTAAGGTGCTGGTACTCTCACCTGATAGGGCTGTGACGTTGGCGGGGTAAAATTTTCACAGTCCCCGGTTTCGCTAATCCAGTAAGCCTGTACGACAGTCTGTCGTCTAAAGTCTTGCACGCTCTTCGGATTGAAATCCTTATTAGGGTGACTGGCAAGACAGCACGCTGTTGATCTTGCTGATACTGTACGCAGGCGTACATTTCGTGCGCGTCGACAAAAAGCACGTTTTCACTTTACCGGCCGTCAACAAAGCACGACACAAACGATGCACAAAAAGGGACAAAACGACAAAACCAATAAAGAAGTCCAGGTCTGGCACTACACTACAAAAATTGCACCCCTGCGGCGCTACAAGCTAGTCATTTTACCAGATTTATTAACCAAGTTTTATGGTTTTAACTTCGGTACGGAAGAAGTTTAAACTTCGAGCCGTTTCCTCTCATTACTTGGTTCTATTTTTTTTCTATTTAATTGTACTAACAACGTAAAGAAATGAAGACCTGCATATGTGGTCTGATGCACCATTAGGCCTACTTATTTAGATTTTTATGTCGGCAGCCGAATATTGACATACATTTTTAGTTACATTTTTCTGAAGGCGAGCACAGTAAGGAACTTTACTGGAAAAGCGCGAAATTTACTACATTTGTGGTGTGTTTTCTACGAATTAACTTCAGTTGTGAGTGTGGTGTATGCGTCATTCTTCGATTCTGTCTCTGTACCCTAATTTTGCTCTAAAGCGGTATATTTTTGCGTCTGCACTACTATGTTTTCTCTTCCAGCACTTATCTTTCTGACCAGGATGGATGGGTGTTCACGCCGGCTGTACGCATCTTAAATGTCATGACTGAGGTTGATACAGGTTTTGAAATTAGCATGGAGCAGCCTCACCTAAACCCGGTCTGTTCCCACAAACGGAACGAGCCCGCCTTTGGAATCGGTTGAGCAGCCAGGGTTAACGTGCTCGAAACTTTATCGCGGAAGGGGGGTAGATAGATGTCACACGGACGTATTGGACTTGTAAATTTCAAAGCTTATGAAAAGGACTCTCTTATGAAAAGGACTCTCAGCAATTAAAATCTTCCTGTGGGCGTACGTGGACCACAGGAATTTCCTGGATCGATAAAAGGTCGGGCTATAAAGCATATCTCTGTTAGGTTCTGTTATAACACCGTGAACTGTTTGTAGTACACGTCCATAACTACGCATTCGTGCACCGAGCAATTTAAAACCGCGGCCGTTCTTATCGCGGGCATCACTGCGCACGCTTGCATGGCCAGAAAATGCAATGGTTCCGAATCTCCTGGGCAGCTTCAACAAAGAAGTTGTGCCTTCAGTATAAAATTAGTGCAGCCGGGGCACACACTCTGGGAAAAGATACGTACATTTCGGGAGGAAAGCTAGCTAAGGTACAGTTGTCCACTGTGGCAGTGCTTCAAATTCACTTATCATGTCTTCCTGCTTTGGTGTAATGAAGCTAAATAATTTATTCCGTAATTCTGCATTTCTTCCAAGTGTAAGGGGGCACTTAAGTCCCCCCAATCGCTTGAATTATTTTTTTATGGAACTTCAGATATTCCACACCAAAGTCGAACTTGATGTGCCGGATAAGCCTGTGGACGACTGTGAATGAGTTTACTAGAGCTGCGGTGGAAATTAAGGCAAAGAAAAAGAGTACCACACAGTCAGACGCACCAGACACGTAGGGGCACTATATTGTGTGAGCGATTTTGCTCATTTTAGCTTGTAGTTAGAGCCACAGAGTAAAAATTAGTGTCCGTAGTCATTGCGCCGTGATGCACACGAATGAAATAAATACATCGCGCCCAGCGCAGTATCTACATAAAATGTCATAGCGCATTTTATTGCTTATTTTACATACCACTGAATTTGCACTGTGCTCTTTTTCTTTCTCATGAAGATATTACATCATGACTCAACGCAAGGTGGTAGCACAGCACACACCAATACGAAGAAGTTACATTCTGCTGCTCGTATTTGTCTGCAGTCAAGGGCAGAGTTTTATATAATTATAGCTCTATGCAGTCTAGGATAAGAAAAAACACGGAAGCAACCAATGGGAGGCATTGGAAAAAACGCAGTGCAAAATATTACGCCACCCGGCGTAACCGAAACTGTTCATTAAAGGGTCTATTCGTTTCACCTGCACCACGTGAACCAGTTCAGGCGGTGCGGCACTTCGCCGTTCGTTTCAGTGGTGCAGCTCGCGGCACCTGAACCGCGCCGTTCGATTCACCGGTGGTGCCGACGGGTGCAGGACGAGTTCATGCTTTCCTGCACTCCCTGCGAGGAGGTGCAGAAGCAGACGAAAAAAGTGCAGGGATGGTTCCGCCGATGGCGGAACCCACTTTGCACCGCTGTGAACTGATTCAAGAGGTGCAGGCTGAATCGAATAGACCCAAAGTTACGTCCGACGCCCTTTCCCACAATTAAAGATACGTCCGCCGCCACCCGAAAATGAAATTGGAGCTGCATTATACAGTAAAAAATTAGCTACAACCAGCAGAACCGAGAACTAGTTCTAGAAATTAGTAACAGAATTTGTTCATACGAATGGTAGCATCCACTTTTCTAGGTTTCGTCCGACATAATTTCTAACCTAGATATTAAAGTTACGTGCGACGGAACTTTAACCTATGTTTTGAGTTACGTTAGACTACTCCGTGCGTGAGACCATCGTAACCTGAAATTGAAAACGCTATTAAGACGGTGCGAACTGCGGTAAATTAGTGTGTGCCCCGTCTATCGAAGCAGCTTGAGTAAACACCGTGGCACCGTCTCCTAGCCACGCTTTACTTTTACTGTTCTCCGGGCACCCCAATCCAGGTGATAGTGAAAGCCTAGCGTTTTCCCACGCGACAACTTTCACGGAGTTGCCCTCGCCATAGTCGACGCTCCGGATATGGCGAGCGCTCCCAAACGAAAGTCGCGCAAAAAGTACTTGCACGAAAACAGTGAATTCACTGTGCCCAAGTCGACTTTGTATGCGCGCTCGAAGAAGCAGCGGCTGCAGCACGCCCTGGAAACTGCGCCAACTGACGATTCGGGGCCATCTACCGTTGCCGCAAGCGATGTGGCACGATCGGCCACTTCCCGGGATGATCTCTCCGCACGGCTGGACGATGCATCTGAAGATTCCACAAATCGTGCCTTTGACGACACGATGCAAAATTTTCGCGATGACGGCGAGGATCCGCACTGCGACGATCTCGACGGTCAGGGACTGGAACATGGTCATCTGGACTACGAGAGCCTCGACGGCGAGAATCCGCACTGCGACGACCTCGACGATCAGGGACTGGAACACGGTCATTCGGACTACGAGAGCCCCGACGGCGAGAATCCCCACTGCGACGATGTCGACGATCAGGGATTTGAACTCGGTGATCCGGACTACGAGAGCGCCGACGGCGAGGATCCGCACTGCTACGATCTCGACGATCAGGGACTCGAACACGGTCATTCGGACTACAAGAGCCCGACGGCGGAATCCGCACTGCGACGATGTCGACGATCAGGGATTTGAACACCGGTGATCCGGACTACGAGAGCCTCGACGACGAGGATCTTGACGATGCAGATTGGCACTTCAGCAGCGGTACCGCCGGCGCCTCACTACCACCTCTAACCGAGGAAGAAATCCTTTCATCGTCGTTCTCTAAGCTAAGCACTGAAAAGCTGCCTAACCTTGGCACTTCAAAAGCAGGTGCTGCCGCTATGGCCATGTCGTTCGCGATTGCGCACGGCTTAACGTGGTCGGCATTGGGTGACCTGGCCCAAAACTAGTCAACAGTATTGCAGGAATGGAGGTGTTACCACGGAGCGAATATATGTTCCCGAAAGCTGTGGTCAGCACAGAAGGAGGATGTAGTTCGCTACTGGTATCGCTGTGAGCAGTGGTGGAGACGTGCTGAAAGTTGAGAACGGTGATGGACTCTGTGAAGTTTGTGACAGAAAAGTTTCGGTGGCCAGTGCCCGTAACAAATCAAACTTTTTCATCACTTTGAACGTGCGAAAGCAGCTGAGTACATTGGTGCAAAACACCAAGGACAGCCTCGCAGAAGGCCTTGCATTGCGAAGTGAACAATGCGGCGATGAAGTCACCGACATTGCAAGTGTTGCGGCATTCCGTGAGTTGAGGGAAAATGAAAAATTAGGTGCGGATGATCTCACCCTTACTATCAACACTGATGGAAGCCCTGTCTTCAAGTCCTCAAAAACATCCATGTGGCCCCTACAGTTCACTCTAAATGAACTCCCACCGAGTGTGCGATTTAAACATCCCGTGCTGGCTGGACTCTGGTTTGGGCCCGGACACCCCGAAATGCAAACCTTTCTGTCAAGGTTCACGGACGAAATCTCAGCCATGACACCGATTGTGTGGGAGCACGAAGGTTCTGTGCACTGTTCTAGAGTGTTCGTACTGTGTTGTGCTGTGGATGCACCGGCACGGGCAGCTGTAATGAATATGATTCTTCACAACGGCTGCCACGGCTGCCCTCGGTGCTTCACGTCGACTACCCGCAGTGGAGGTAATTGGTTTGCCAGCATTCATTACTAGTTTCCAAGTGTGGTATTGTCGTGGCACTCAAATTTATCACAATGTTGTGTAAATTTCATTGCAAGTTAACTACAGACCTGCATTGTTGAATCTTATTTCACTCTAAAGGGGTAACCACACGCAGCTACGGTGATGAGCAATGCAAAAAACACACAACTCGGTGGGTACAGCCAACACCAATCGGTACAGCAAACAAGCGGTGTTGGCAAGTGGTGAGCTAGAAAATTATACAAAGGGCACTGGGGGTGACGACAGCGACGTTTAGCCTGCCAGAAGCAGCCCACAAATGAGCAACAGTGACAGAGAGCATTAGCAGAACTGTATTAATTCTTTTCACTTGGTGCTGTCGCCCACACTGCCTGTGTGCTGTACCTATTGAGTTACATTTTTCACGGTGCTCGTCGCTGTCGCTTCATGTGGTTACCCTTTAAAGGTGCTCCGCTACACCGTTTGAGTAAGCTAAAAAGGAAATGGGGTTAGACAGAATACTGTTGCAGTAACCTTTGCTTGCAGAAATTTTGTTCAGATATGAAGTAGGGCCAGAGTATTTAAATAATAAAGCAGTTTTTTTATTTCCCATTTAGATGTTGCGTGGCGCTACCTTTTTGTTTTATTGTGGTGAATTGCCATGAAAACAGCTGACCGTAATACTCAATGCTAAAAGGCCACTAAGCTCAGTGCAGCATGGAATGTGACTGTGCCAGGAGAAGTTTTTTTTTTTTAATTTGCTAAGTGTGAGTTCTCTAAACCTTCAATTAGGGAGCGCAAGTTGTTGCCACACTACAGCCTCCATTTTAGCTATTGAAATTGGTCCCGCTCTACTGAAAAACACAACTTAGGAGGGGTAGCTGAACTGCCACATTGCATTGGCAGGCATGTTTGCAAAAGCAAAGTAATGTGGCTAGTTGGAATGTGTTTAATATGAGGAGCACAATGAAGCTACAAATACGAACACAAGTCAGGGTGAGTAAATCACTCGTACAGAGGGCTTCTCTCATTTTTACTTCAGCTTACATTTGTTGTTTGGTTGCATTCTTCACTACAAATGCTATTGCAAAATCAACTGGTACATGCAGGGCCGTAGCCCGAATATTCTTTTCGCAGGGGCTTATGAGTTATTGGAAAATTGGAATAGTGGAGTTTTGCCAAAGAAACTCCAAGCCTAGCTTACACCCTGCGTGGAAAAAAATTTCAAAGGGGGTTCAAAACCCCAAACCCCCCTCTGGCTGCGTCCCAAGCTATACTATAGATCTGACATTAGCAGAGCAGCCCCTGAGAGCAGGTGAATTTTGCTACTTTCCAGAAGTGTAAAAAGGGGTCTTTTATACAGGTATGTGTTTTCAGCAGCTACTGTTGCTGGGAACTATACACTCCCAGTGCATGCTTGTTCACTTTTCCCCTCTTTCTCCTGTTGCCTATATGCCATGCGTTTTTGCAAGTAGCTATCAACACTGAAATGCAATTTGAAATGTGTCAAGCAAATTATTCTCACTTCCAGGCAGCTTGCGCTACACCAGCCAACAAATGGAGCCTAGAACACATCTTGGAGTTGTGCGCGACATGCACATGGCCTTTGTTCAAGATGAAAGGTTCAACGGCTTCAATGGACCATCAGCCTTGATGAATCTGCGAGGTGAGTGTGTAACCGGGTGTTTTGTGAAATTGTCTACTGTTATGGAGCTTCCTGCAGACTTGGCTGGATCACATTTAAAAACGTTTAGCCTCAATTAGTTAATTCCTTTAGTCGATTACTCCACCAATGAATTCCGTAATGTTACTGATTGAACATCATCTAAAAAAACCAAAGGTACATGCTAGAGTGCAATTGCATTTTTTACTGTCCTGTCATTGACATGGGGTGATTAAAATCATTCCAGACGTGTAAAAAAATATTCATATACGAAGGCAAATAATTTTACTTCCCAATTTCCAGTAGCACTGTGCATCTAGATGCAACTACACTTTTAAGACTTTTGCGTGGCACATCTGTGGGGCAAAAGCATATCACCATCTTCAAAACTTGGCCCATTTCTGGGTGCAAGGAGTGTAGTGATTCCCTGTTATTGCTGTGGATCTGTATAATTTTTTACTGCTTTTTGTGCTGAAAAGCTAGTGTCCTGCAAATGTGCATTTCCCACATTTTCCTTGTGTTGTAATCTTGCGGTGGTATGGACAAAGAAATATTGTCCACCTTTTTCCCCTTCTTTGCTTGCATAACAAGCTAAGAATTTTCCATGAACATGTTTCAAAATATTTGGCCTTAAATTTATTCTAGGGATGGAAGGCAAATTACTTAGGGACAATGAAGCCAACATATATTGTTGTTTTATTTGAACAAACTAGCCTTTTTAAACTCACTCAAGTACATTCAGGCTTCTAAAGACATTCTCACCATAAAGGGATTTTAATTATTGACCAACTTTCAAATCTCAATTACATCATGTCAGCAGTGATGTCTGTGACGTACGAATAGTAGTCTGATCTGTGATCAATGAGTAATCAGAGCATTGAAAGGATGCTGATGTCGAGTAGTCAAAATCATATTTGTGGCTGCATCCGCAGTTTTTCTCATGTACTTTCATTATTTGACTAATGAGTGCACGTTTACCCTGTTTACTGGGAAAAACAGAGAACGTTGAGTCACTTACAAGCCACCGGCCCAACTATTGTAATGACGTACACTGACTTGCGATGCGTTTTTATTCTATCCCAGCTTTCAAAAATTGTGATTTTCACCCCATTTCATGGTTGCCATCGTCTTTTTTTTTGTTCACTGAAGGGATGTACAGGTAATCGTGCCAACATTTCGCCGATTTAGTCTTGTGGACTCGCCAAGGAGTTGTTGTAGTCGATAGCATATCAACAGGGAAAATAGTAGGAGGGAAATGGCATTTTTGATTGTATTTTTCTGGTTGATAAATGCATTAATAATACCGGAAAAATCAAAATCAGTCAAAAGATAAAATTGTTGAGCTGTTAGTGCCCTTTTAAAGTAATTTTTTCAAGTTAGTATAGGTATAGCTGGTTAAGGGTTTTTTTGTCAGGGCCTACCCAGGCCACTGAGAAATGCAGACAGCAGACTGGGAAGAGCGTAGACTTCTTGATAATTAAACGAATGCAAGCCTTCTTGTGTCTGGGCTGTTTCTTCTTCTCTCCATGTTGCAAAATGAGGTGCCAATAAATTACTAATAAAAATCACTTCTCATTTCCCATTTCTGTATGAAGTAAACTGCAAGCCCACTTAAAGGGTCCATGAAGAGAAAATACAACTTTGTTTAACTTTAAAGAGTTAGTCTTCAGTACGTCACTCAGCTCCATTCCGGCCACGAAAGGCGTTTTTTAACCGATAAAAACGCAATAAATACTTAAGAACTTTCAAATTTCGCGCCACAGTGACGTGTTATCGGCGCGAGTGACGTCATATGGGCCAGCACTAAAAACATAATTTTCACTGGGTTAGGTGCACGTTAGCATTCAAGTGATTCGATCAAACGGAACTGACGGCCCCACTACAATTGTCCAGTCACGTGTCCTGGCGATTGATTAGTTCGGCCGCCGTCAATCGCCCAAACAAGATTCTGTGACGTCATAGAAAAGTTGCTGGAAACCGGCTAGCGAGTCGCCACAGCTCCACACGTTTTCTTTGATATCTCCGTTATTTTTTGGAAGTTTGCGATGAAATCGGTATCATTTTTATCAGGACAAAGCAGCCTTTGTAATAAACCAAACTTGTATTTTGTCTTCATGGCTCCTTTAATGGCACCTTGCTAAACATTCATTTGTTTCTTCTCTGGTATTTAGTATTGATCTATTTCTTGGAGGGAACAAGTTGCCTTCGCAAACAGTTAGGGTCACACTTCTTGACTCCAATGTTTTGTTCCTATGCTGACATTTTATAGGTTTCATTTGGTCCATGGTGTAAGTGTCGACTACATGCACGTGTTGCTGCAAGGAGTGTGCAAGCAAGTGACGGAACTGATGTTCTACAACCCGAAGAAGGGGAACCCCACTAGCATACCAGCATACTACATTGGGTATGTACCATGCATGGGTTCAACATATGGTAGCATGAAGTGCAATCTGCATAGGCAGAAAAAAATATTCGAATGCTATTTATAGGCACCGGACACTGCCCGCAATTACAGCGCCGCCTCTTTGGGTCAGTGGAGGTCGCGACCGGCCGTTCAGTGCATGTGAAAACACGTGCGCTGCGTTCGGTTCTGCACTCTGTGGCGGAATTTTTTTAAAGAAACATTGTTATAATGGCAAGCTGCAGTGTCCGAAAGGATCAAAATGCTGCAGGAAAGAATTCGTGGCAGCGCCCCATCTGCTGCGTGAAGGAACCGCCAAAAATCATGAAGGGCAGCCTGGCATCGTTCTGTACAGGTTTCCCGGGCAGCCGTAGGAGAATGAGCGTCGCAAGAAATGGCTTTCTGCAGTACGAAAAAACTAAAACGTTTGCTTTCAGTGGTTCATACATATCGCAGACTGCAAGTATTTGTGATCACATGCAGTGGTATTTCACAGAACGCAAGTATTACGGCTTCCGCCACTATTGTTTTTTCAGCAGTAACCCTTTTTTTAGCGGACATTCACGGCACCGAATGGAGGCCAAAAGCGGCGGCACAGGAATATGCTCACAGCAATTCCCCGGGGTAGTGCTAAATCAATGTCAACAAGCGTCCCTTCTACTGCCTTACTTGGTTCCCAAAAAAGTGCACAGAGTTTGGCCACGCATTCCAAGCGAAAGCGTGGCAAGATATCAAACGCGTTTATTTGACTCCTTTAATGCGTTTGGGGTGCTCTGAAAGTTCAGAAGTTCAGATTATTTTTTAAGCAGAGGAGGGAGAGGCAGGAGGAAATACTTTTATGGAAGAATACGTAATGGCCGGAACAAATTGAATCACATTTACTGCTAAGACGACTAACATTACTCTTAAGAAAGAAGCCGAAACTAAACGGAATCTTCGTAAGACAACACGCAGCTCTGCTGTATCAGCAGGTTGCACACTGGGTGAAACTGGATTAACTTTGTGTCATCAGCTAATAACGTTTAGAATGCGTTGTTAATCCACTGACAACACCAACTGAGCTGGAGTAAGGGCCACAGAAAAAGTAACAGTAGTGTGGGTGCGCCAAAACAGCTACAACACAAACCACGCCCCTGTCGTGGAGCGCCTTTGTATACGCTGGAGTCACTTTAGTAGGCCGTGGTACACGAAAACCCTGGAAAGAAGCGCTGTAGATTACGCTTCCCTTGCTGAGAATGTGCACTTCGCAACAATGTCTTTCTCGTCAATTTCTTTCACGGCGTACACGCGCCTGGCAACGTACAATGTCTGCCTCTTCTTGCGCACGTGAGGCCGAAACTAGTAGTCCAGCCCCGTAATTGTGCAGAAACCGCACAGAAGCACTTGAGGTGTGGGGAAACTATTTGCCAGAACAGTTTTCGAGCACGAGACACCTTTCAAAAACAGTCGCAGAATCGCAAAAACAAACAACAAGAGGTGTCGAACATATGAACGCGCACCCGCCGTCTGGCTCCCACCGACCCTAAGTTTGCTCAAGATTCCGAGGGGCGGCGCTGGGTGCACTTATTCGTCACGCCCTGTGAGCAGTGACTGGTCCCTATAAACAGATTTGTTCCCAGCTTTACATTAGTAGCATCAAACGTTTAATCTATGGCAATACATGTATTGTGACTTCAGTTCTTTTTTTTTTCATAACAAGCACGAAGCCTAGCCAGTTGTTTTAAGTGGTGTATTGGAACGAAATTTATTCATAGCTTTGATGCACTCATTGGTCAAGATTTTATACAAACAGTGTTGCTATTGTAAGTTTTAATGTTCCACCCAGAAGTCCAAAATAAATACATTTTCTGCTTGGCCTTCATGCTCACAGGGTAATTTTCTCAATGTGTTGTACAGTGTAGCCCACTTATAGTGGTTGCAGTTACAATCTTTTCCACCGCACGAGAAACAGCCACTGTGAGCTTTGAAGTATCATTTGCATGCTAGGAACTTCCTTCTGGTGTTACATGCCCTGTTCATTACCAACACTGCTGTCAGTTGCGTATATTAGGAATAGCCAAAGACGCACTAAGTATGTAAGCATGGTGCCACGCCAAGTAAGAACCCTTACACCTGCAGTGACAGTCAGGAGACACCACAGGGTTAGGCAGAACTGTCTTATTGTGAACCCGCAGTGGTTGCTAGCCAGCATGTACAAAGGCCATGAACTCCATAACCTTTCTACACAGGCTACATGACTACATGCACAGTACAGTGTGGTCCACTGTTAAAGGGAAACAGCGAGTGCATGGATGCTGCGCTCCACGAAGCGTCGGCGCCGAGAAGTGGAGAGAATCGGAGACAGCCAGCCCATGTGCACTGACCGCACGAGGCGGGAGAAGCCGCTCTGTCATCTGCTACGGCGCTTCGCCCGGTTGCTCAGATCCTTCGAGTGCGAAATCCCTCAGCTATTCCAAGCTGACCGGCGCAGCGGAGCGCTGTAGCAGACGACAGAGCGGCTGCTCCCGCCTCGTGCGGTCAGTGCACATGTGCCGGCTGTCTCCGATTCTCGCCACTTCTCGGCGCCGACGCTTCGTGGAGCACAGCATCCACGCGCTCGCCGTTTCTAACAGTGGACCACACTGTACATGACTGCGTTTCCTGGTAAGCAGAGTAGAGCCCGTGGATACCCACTTAGGGGACACCCCAAAGTAGAGTAAGCCTCTGCAAAGGAAAACTTGACACGTATTTGAAATGCAGCCGTACAGCTAAAATGGGAAGCTCTGCAGCCTCCTAAGAAAACTTTGCAGATGACCAAAAATTTATCCCGATTGAGAATACAAACCAGGACTAATACATACCTAGGGCAGTCACTCAACCAAACAATACAAGGAGGAAGCTAGCCATTTGTAGCTTGACAACTTAATCGGCCATTCTAACATAGCGCAAAAAAAATCTGTCGGTTACACTTTGTAGAGTAGTCCACATGCTTAAAAGGTTAAAAACAAGACTTCTGTACTGAAGCCAAAGTGTATCTTTTTAGATGAACAACCTTTGATTGTGCTTTTTTTCTTTTTTCTGTGACTCCTCATCCCTAAAAGACGAGATTTGGTCAAACCTCAGATTTTATTTCATTTAAGTAAAGCACGAATGCTGGTCAGCCAACCTAGGGGAAATTCAAGGCCGGTGAAAGTTCACCTATCTCTTACCTTAAATGACACATGAATTCAAGCATGCTACATACGGCTAGGTAACTGCCTAGGTTAGCTGGTAGAGTGACTGCCCTAAATACCGGTTGGTCCAGGGCAAATTTCTTTTACCTCTGTTTTTTGAGGAAGCTGTATAGGTTTCCTTCTTAGGCATACAGCCATATTTCAGTTGGATGTTATATTTTTATTATGGTTCTTTTTATAAGATTTTTCCCACTTTTCTTAAGCTACACCAAAGTAGAACACTTTTTCCCACTTTTCTTAGCTACACCAAAGTGTCGTGGCTATAAATCTTATTAACAAAACAACAAAGCACAAAAAAAAACACAAAGGGCACAAACCTGGGGCCACATGTTCGGGAACAAATTCCGCAAGAACTTTATGCGGGGCTGGGTTGGTCCGGGCAACTTCTGCAAAAGCATAAACAAATATAATTGCACTTGTGGCCACCACAAGTTCGTCACGTTTCTTCTGCTTTTTTTTATGAATGCCTTCTCATACTCACTCGATCATAACATGAACTCAATTTTCACAACCGGAAATCAGAAGACACTGACGGCCACTCTCGACCAGTTCCTAAACACTGAGAACTGGCGAAGTTAGGGGACGGGCAACTCTCACTGAACACAAAGGGAACACACAGCACAGGGTTGCATCCAAGCGACACAAAAGTGTGAAAAGTTTGCCTGCATTGTTAGGTCGGAGTGCTATGCATGAAGGCAAAGCACAGATTTGTCCAATTTAAAATAAGTAATTGCCTTTGGCAACCCACTTGGCCCCACTCCAGCTTTTTCATGGGAACAATGCAAGATATTACATTAAAATTGTGTGCTACAGTCACGTAACATGTGCAGGAATGACATATTATGAGCAAGCATGAAAAGTTATCACTGGGTTAAGAGCACGTTACCATTTTAATGATATGATTAAACAAAACTAGAGGACCCACTCATGTTTCTTGGCAGTGGCTTAGGTAAGCGGCTGCAAATGCATAAACAAGATTGTGCGACAAGATTGAGAATCCGCCCGAAAATGGCTGGTGAGTCACCATTGCTTTATATTTTTTCCTTTAATATCTTGAGTATTTGATGGTACTATTCATGTCAAGACAAAGCAGTCTTTTTAAAAGAACCAAACTTGTATTACGTCTTCTTGGCCCTTTTAAATTGAGACCTAAAAATTGCATCATTCAGCGTTAATTTAACCTTACTTATTACAAAGACAAACTTTGACTTTCCAAAGCATTACTCCCAGTTATCCTACCTCCCTTGACCGGCACAGTGTAGGAGTGGAGTGAGCCGGTGCATTGGACTACGCAGCCTTCCGTTGCTTTTGCCGTGTTTGCTTCGGTGTTTTAAATGTTCTGGTTATTTTGTGAGCGGATATGTGCGGTGAAACAAAGTCCAGACAAATGGGCTGGGTTCTTAGATGCAATAACGGGTACGTAAACTTGTCGGACGCTTCTAAAGTTAGGGTACGGGCTACAATGACATGAGCGCTTTTTGCAGTGATCTACGCTTGGCTCCATCCGATCTGAGTACGAATAAACCTGCTATTATTAGAATTAATTTCTTCTTAAACGCACTAACGGCTACATAAACTTGTTGGACGCTTCTAAGTTTCGGAATGGGGTACGTTGACATGGGCGCTTTTTGCAGCGCTCTGCGCCTGTCTCTGCGCGAGAAATAAAACTATTAACATTAGTATTCATTTCTACCGCTTTTAATTATCTTCGCTGGTTGCAATGACTACGGTTTCCACGCCAGCCTTAACGATGGGATACCTTTTATTTATATTTTATAACAAAATATGTGATATCGTTAGTGCAAACCAAGCGGTGTCACTTTCGGCTTTGCTCCTTCAAAAAACATGCAAGCAATGTTGCCACTCACCAATCTTCTCTACAAGCACATCGCACAACCTGTTGTTGCGTTCTTGTGTTTCAGCGAGCTTTTCTTCTAACTTCAGGATTGTATCCTGTTGCTCGTTCAGTTTTTTTTCCAAGTTTTCACATTTTTCTTCCAGCTCTTTAATTTGTGTGTTTTTTTTTTTGGAGTTCTGACTTCATCTCTCCCAGCTTCGCACTGGCCTCCCTGTCCACCTGAGGAATTGGCTCAGGCAACTGAAATGGAAGTGCATGAATATTTAAATTTCGAAATGTGAATACTTCATTTCGGTTAGTGAACATTTCATTCTGGTTAAGTAATGTCTATTTATCACTATTTATCACAAAAAAGAGATTTAAACAAATTGGAAAAAGCTGCAGGTTTTCCTTCTTTGGGATACATACTACCGTGCCCCCCTTTCTCATTTTTTATCTAAGCCGCAAGTTGTGCACGGCTCTTACTGGCTAGCTGCTAAGGCCGCTGCCTAACGATGGGCCATGTTTCTGGTGATCCAGAAGCAAGCCAGGTGTAATGCGCAATCCCTTCCACAGCAAGAAGTAGGTCGTCACATCGCTCCGTTTCACTTGCAAAATCTCACCATATGAGTTACTTTACATTTTGAGTTACTTTTATATAATGGCACACAGCTTCGAAACGTAACACTGCAGAACCGAAGCAAACCAGAAAATGAACATATGTACTGTCCGGGGGCAAAAACGGTGCTCAACTCACCAGTTCTACACCATCACAACCTTTAAAGGCTTTGATTATGCTTCCAAGCTCCTTTCTAGAAGCCTTCCTCTTCTTCATCCTGCTTTCTCTTTCGGAAAGGCTTTGGGGTGCCTTAAAAAATAAAAGCAGTTAACATTAGCCACAATGCAATCATTACATATTGAAGTGGAAGTTTCCCTCAGCTGAGAACTGCGTCTCGTACAGTCAGGGTCAAAAATTGCGAGGACGTGCAAGCAGTGGGTCAAGCGAATCACCGTTACCTGGTAGTGGTGGCTTGCCTGATTTCGATACCGCAGAAAAGGGAATTCACATCTTAGGTTTACTGCCATGTTATAGTGCACCCTTATGCGAAGGACTTGTTGGCCAAGAAACTAGCTGACAAGCAGCTGATCAAACAGATGTGGTAACTTTCACATATTTTGTTTTGTTTTTTTTCCTAATGTTTTTCCCGAGTTCTGGGTTAGTTTCACATTACAGTACGCTGCTTCAAGTATTGAATTTAGGTATTGAAAGGAAGAGGTAGAAAGAAAGCAAAGCATAAAAAAAAAAAGGTTCCTTCAGTTCACAAATTTACTCGCATGATGCAGCTGAAAGCCTATAAAATTTTCATTAACACCCATAACTTGTTGTAGTACCTGCAGCATGGACTCAAAAAACCCTGAAATAACTTTCAGGCGTGCCTCGAAAAATTCCCACTCTGCTTCATGGCCACCTAAATAGTGTCTGCAATGACACTGCTGACTTATTTCCAGTAGGGGCATTGCCATTGCGTTGTACACCTGCCGAATTTTCAGTGTCGACCATTATTTTCATCGGCGCCGTATGACGAAGTGAAATGGCTAACTCAGCGAGAGTAGCCGCATGCGCACAAAGCACTGGCTGCGACAGCCGTTATCTGCTATTCCAAGAGCAGAACGCTGGCCCTGATTTTTTCCTTCGCTTATCACACTGCCTGCAAAGAAGCTGCTACCCGTGCAAAGAGGGCAAGTGAAAGTTACTGATAGCAGCAGACTAAGCATTCGATGAACAAGTCTCAAAATCTCCGTTATTGGTGATTTACGAGGTATTGGCACAACGGGCCTTCTCGTGAACAAAATGGCCAGTATGCAAAGCACTGCGATGAGTAAACAAAACGATTTCGGACTGTGCTCAGCTGCTGGACTGTAGAAGCAAACATCGGCTTATGCTGCATAACATGACACAAAATTAGGAAAGAAGGAATCTCACCGCGGCAGTCTTGCTCAGCTTTGCCATGATAATCCTTGGCACAGCCGACCTCGAGCTTTTGAGTTCTTTCGTGATGCCTTGCAGTGAGTCTAGTAGACGAAGTAAAGCAGATGTTTCTCAGTAAACAGGTGACACATACAAAAGAAGCATAATTCATTGCATAACTTCTTCCTAACGAATTACAAGTTAGGCGGGCTGGAATCTAATGGCAGGCTGTACTATCAAGTGTGTAACAGACAAGCGTGTGCGCTAAGGTCCCAAACCTGGAAAAATGGCAGGGCAATTATGCTCAAACTTTGCACGAAGGTCGCATTACGTGATATATATATATATTTTTTATTTTTTAATGGAAGCCACAGCATGTTCCGTTTCTTTTTTTTTTGCAAACGAATAAAAACCTGGTTTTGTCCCTCGGTGCTGAATCGGCCTGTTTTGATTTTTACATGGGTGCGCATTTAAGAATATCATTCAGGGTAGGCAAAAAGTTTTTAAATTTGCTGCTAGACACACAGGACGTTGCTGCCACTTGTTTTTTTTTTTAAACAGAAGAAACGATAAAATGCGACCTTTACACAGGAATTTTGAACTTTTTGCGCTTTACATGCGGATTCTCCAATACAATGATTTAAATGTACGCCACATGAGTGAATTTCTGGGCTTGTACTGCATGCCGAGCACGACGCCGACATCCACTGCTGGATCGTTCCAGAGCTTTAGGCAATGTTACAGACAAACATAAGAAACGACGTCAACCACAAACGCTACGTAAATCCTACGGTGCATCCAGAAATGCTACGTAAGGTGCTGGTACTCTCACCTGATAGGGCTGTGACGTTGGCGGGGTAAAAATTTTCACAGTCCCCGGTTTCGCTAATCCAGTAAGCCTGTACGACAGTCTGTCGTCTAAAGTCTTGCACGCTCTTCGGATTGAAATCCTTTATTAGGGTGACTGGCAAGACAGCACGCTGTTGATCTTGCTGATACTGTACGCAGGCGTACATTTCGTGCGCGTCGACAAAAAGCACGTTTTCACTTTACCGGCGTCAACAAAGCACCACACAAACGATGCACAAAAAGGGACAAAACCGACAAAACCAATAAAGAAGTACAGGTCTGGCACTACACTACAAAAATTGCACCCTGCGGCGCTACAAGCTAGTCATTTACCAGATTTATTAACCAAGTTTTATGGTTTTAACTTCGGTACGGAAGAAGTTTAAACTTCGAGCCGTTCCTCTCATTACTTGGTTCTATTTTTTTTCTATTTAATTGTACTAAACAACGTAAAGAAATGAAGACCTGCATATGTGGTCTGATGCACCATTAGGCCTACTTATTTAGATTTTTATGTCGGCAGCCGAATATTGACATACATTTTTAGTTACATTTTTCTGAAGGCGAGCACAGTAAGGAACTTTACTGGAAAAGCGCGAAATTTACTACATTTGTGTGTGTTTTCTACGAATTAACTTCAGTTGTGAGTGTGGTGTATGCGTCATTCTTCGATTCTGTCTCTGTACCCTAATTTTGCTCTAAAGCGGTATATTTTTGCGTCTGCACTACATGTTTTCTCTTCCAGCACTTATCTTTCTGACCAGGAGGATGGTGTTCACGCCGGCTGTACGCATCTTAAAATGTCATGACTGAGGTTGATACAGGTTTTGAAATTAGCATGGAGCAGCCTCACCTAAACCCGGTCCTGTTCCCACAAACGGAAACGAGCCCGCCTTTGGAATTCGGTTGAGCAGCCAGGGTTAACGTGCTCGAACTTTATCGCGGAAGGGGGGTAGATAGATGTCACACGGACGTATTGGACTATTTGTTACATTCGCCACTAGTTCGAAATTAGAAAATTATGCTAACATTGAAAAATTAGCGTAATGACTGCCCAGTTGAGTTGTCAATGTTGAATAAGGTATATAAGTCTTTTTTTATATGTAACCGGCAACCAGGCATATAACAAACGCTGTGTCTAAAGGTACGTCGGACGTACCCGCAAGATTTCTTAAAGATACGTCGGACGTATCCGCGAAACTTTTTTAAGTACGTCGGTGTATTCGGTTTCACTCGGCTCAAACATGCAGCGTACGTTCAGCGTTTTCTCGCGTCGACGTCGCGAGCATCGGAAAGCGAGGGAGCATCGGAAAGCGAGCGGCAGCGTCTGTCTTCGCGTGGTTTGGAATCGGTTGCCTTGAGACAAATTGCAAGCTATTTCTGTTCGCAAGCGCTCATCCATTTGTGGCTTGTTCGGCTTTCACCGGGGAGATCGGGGATCTGCGATAGCTTTGTGTGAGTTAAATGAGGGAGCTCTGGTTACATCGCATCCAGTATTAGCATAATGTGGCTTGTCAGCAAGATCGGTGCGTGACGAGCAAGCGTTATCAACACCAGAATTCTGGCGCATTCCATTCCATTCGTAGCTCCCGTGGCTTGCGCAGGGGAGACCGGGGAAGTGCGATAGCTTTTTTTGACTCAAATAAGGGAGCTGTGGTTACATCACTGGTAGCACTAGCATTATTGTCCTCGGCTCCAAGATAGGGTCGCAAGATGCAAGCATTACCACTGCTCAAATCTCTCAAATACGACCAAAAGAAAGCACACCCGACACTATTCGTAGGCAGCCTCAGTTGCTGGCGTGGTCGAGCGGTTGAGAGCTGGGCTTCTGTTTGAAAAGTCCGTGGTTCGAATCCTAGCAAAGACGGTTTTTTTCTTCTTCTGCGGCGAGGGTTTGATCAGTTTTTTTACAGGGTACAGACAGGGTGCCAGAGTACCCTGCTTTTCAACCTAGAAATGACGTTCGGCGGTAACCTCAGTATCAAGGCAGCGCTGAAATTCGTTTTGCTTACAATATGAATTCATGAACGTGCAGTCGGTACGCAACATGAAGGTTAAATCAAGTAGCAACTAAAGCAGTAGTGCGAGGTGCGTCTTCGTTTATCATTCTATCTTATTTTGTTCTGATTTGACCGTGATGGCTCGAGATACATTTCGCAGCATTTCAATATTTGCCCGCCAACATACTTAGCAATAAATAAAGACGCCAAGTGATTTTTTTTTTTGCTAAAGCTAAAGTCTTGATAATTGCAGTTCAAGAAGCGACAATAACTGCTCATAAACGACTTCAACAGGATGGCATACGTGTCCAGCAACGCCCGCCGACGCAGCGACTGGCGCGCGACTTAGCCGGTCTCCTGCGGGCCCGCTCGTTGACGCCGAACGTACGCCGACGCTCGCGCGACGCGTGATTTCGCGTCCATGTGGTTAGGGCTTTAAACAGAAACATATGAGGGGAAAAAAAAGAAAAGATACTTGCGTCGCACATGATTTTGTTTCCCTCTTGCGAGAACCCGTAGTGGTCCGCATTCGATCTCTGACCTCAGCGAAGGCTCTAACCGCCCCTTCAAATAAGGTCCAACTATAGAGAACGCGAGGAAAAAATACATTCTGCGTCAGGTTAGGCATCGTTAGATTCTTGGTTTATATACAGCAAACGCGTGATGGTTTTGCCGTCGATGGTTCGAGATAACCACGCTAGTTTCGAGCAACGCCGCTTTCGAGCCACTCTGGGCCCTGTACGTCCGACGTATCTTTAAGAAATCTTGCGGGTACGTCCGACGTATCTTTAAGAAATATTGCGGGTACGTCCGACGTATCTTTAAGAAATTTTGCGGGTACGTCCGACGTACCTTTAGACACAGCGTATAACAAACGGCGATTGCGAGAGGATTTGCAGTTACCGTAAAGTTACGAAAGAACGCCCACCCAAATCACCCTAAGAAATCGGCGCAGGTGGGCTTGACGACAACGCCCCAGAACGACCATTCAGCGTGCTAAAATGTGCGAATTTGGCGAATAACAAGGCCCGCATGCGATTAAAGTAAAAACTAGGATCTGCCCTAGGACAACTGCGCAAGGCGTGCGTGTGCGCTGTTGTCCCAGCGCAGATCCTATTTTTTACTTTAATCGCATGCTGGGCCTCGTCATTCGCCAAATTTGCACATTTAAGCACGCTGAATGGTCGTTCTGGGGCGTTGTCGTGAAGCCCACCTGCGCCGATTTCTTAGAGTGATTAGGGCTATCTAGTGAAAAAAAAAAAATACGGGATGGGCGAACTTGCGGGTGAGGTACTAAAACTACAAAAAAGTAGCCGCACCGCCAACCAAAACTGCGGAGATAT
Organism: Haemaphysalis longicornis; assembly: GCA_013339765.2. Classification (NCBI taxonomy): domain Eukaryota; kingdom Metazoa; phylum Arthropoda; class Arachnida; order Ixodida; family Ixodidae; genus Haemaphysalis; species Haemaphysalis longicornis. Next base: position 250,224 of record CM023457.1, on the reverse strand, counting down.
CAAGTAGAAAAGCCGGAAAGTTTGTGTCTATTTTGTTCGAAATCGAAACATCGGCGGTGTTCGCTAAAGCGGGACGGTTTCGCGAAGCACCCCGGGCTTTCGAAAGTGTCGAAGCTAGTGCAATCTTTGGGATCTTGAATATTTCACCCCTAACGGGGGTGGGCGATGTGTCGGAGGAGGCCGTTCTCTCGGAACTTCACGGTAGGCGAATTACACTTTCCACTCGCACGAAGCTATTCCTAGTAATTCTACCGTTCCGCGCACGCTAAGCAATTGCGATTTTTCAGCAAAACACTCGCCGCTAACACCCGAGGGATCCCGGAGCATCAGTGGCGTTCGCGGCGCTTAACGTTGGCTTGAGACAATGTCGAGCGTCGCAACCGAAGTCGTGCACTAGCGCGCGGCCTTCCCGCGTGTCCAGCCTTGCAGTGGCGCTCCAGCGCCCATTGGACCCCGTTCCAGCGAGGATTCTTGCTATCCTGCGCGCCCGCGTGGGAGCCCTGCCCCCAGCGTGTTATTTTGCGCTTTCCAGCAACCTTCCCGCGTTGCTCCCGGCGTGATCGGCGTTTTCCGGCGTTTTCCATTCCCTCCGGCGTGTTCCAGCGTTTTTTCAACGCCGGAAAACGCGGGGTTTTCCGATATAAAGGGGGGGGGGGGGGGGGGGGGCTAGTAGCAGGCTAGCAGGCGGAGCGAAAACACGCTGTCTCGCGGGGAATAGCAGAACGCTCTTGAGGCGTAACGAGATGCTTTACAAGAGAGAGATACCCGTCTGCAGTATCCGGGAACGCCGAAGCCAATAGAGCTTATTCACGCCTAAAGGCAGTGACGGAACGCTGCCTTGCACATGGCATAGCAATTCCCACACAGGGTTCAAGTACTCCGCTTCGACAGCAGCAAGTAAATCCCACGAGGAGTGTTTCGCCTCTCGTTTGGCCGCCACGCGCTACTCCTCGGAAGAGTCGCCCAATGCTGCCAAAGGGAGTGAAATATGGGACAAAAGTTTTTACTCCTAGACAGAGTGCCCAGCACTCCTCGTCTTCTTAGAGTGTTTCTATCAGTTCGTTACTACATGAACGTTATGAATTCACGTAACGATTTCCTCAGCATGGAGCTTGGTAGTTTTTCAGCAACTCTACCTATTCTATAAGATGCGTGGTTTTGCAGAGCCAACAAGAAGAACTCTTCTTCGAATAGAGCTCTTTAAGAAAGCTCCAGTTGTTAGTGAGGGCTCGAGCTGTGTTCTTTTGTTCGTCTTGTCAAGTTTGAGGTGTTCTTTCATTATGAATGTATACCAACTGCCCAGCTCTAAAGCCTATTACATTTTAACCCAACTAACCCTTTGAGTCATTACAGGCACAGACCTCCCGGGAATGCCACTTGAAGATCGGTGCAAGTTAGGTGTATCCTCTCCCACAACACATTTGGACGAACAAAAAATGTACGTTGGTGATTCGTTTTTACGGATAGCCGAGGAAGAAACCACCAGTAGAAGAACACTTTACTGAAATGAAAAACGTTTCGGCTTCCACGGGGGATCCTCGTTCAAAATGAAACTGCCAGTACAAGGGGGGAGGGAGATGTTTAAGTACAGCCAAAAATGTGATGCAGACGGCGTCAGCATCGTGAAAGCACGTTTCCTGGGTTTAGTGCGACGTTCGCTCTGTTGCTTTGTACTAGTGATTCCACATGAAGCGCGGAAATGTTTTTGTTTTCTCTTTTGCAAATGTATGTCAGTTTATCTCATAGCCCAAAGTTTCTGCCTGTTCTGGGTGAGCATGCAGAAACATTTCGCGAAATAAACTGGAACACGGCACGATTAAAATTCGGGAAGGTTGGCCGGTATGACTATAGTGTCTTCGCGTTGTTCTGAACAATGCGGCCAAATTACTCTGTGTAACGATTACTGAAATGATGTGAAATTATTTGAAAGGCCGTAAATCACTCCTCTGGTGTGGCCTTTCATTTCATTCCCTGGTCTCCGTCTTTATTTTCGTGCAATATATTTTTCGTACTTCACATGCCTGTGGTTTGCTTTGAGAGGCTTATGGTTGCACTGAATTTTGTTCTTTTTCTGAAATTTTCTGTAGATGGCTCTTCAAGGTGGGGAAATCCAAGTGACGGCCACTCACATATATACCTCCATCTGCGGCATCAGGGAACAAGTTATTCAGATGACCACTGGAAATCTTCAGCGTGCCTGATTTTGTGCCTGCTTGTGTATTACGTAAAATTGCGAGGCTTATCTCTGAATTTTTCCTAGCGCATATTTTATGCAGGAAATTATAGATCCCACTTAAAGTTTGTCCAAAGGACAGGTTGCAATCGGCCTAGAAACTTGTTAGTGCTGCATAAAAAACGATAACTTGGCGTGGGAATCACAACTCAGGTGGAACTATAAAGAGGAACCTGTAAAGAGGAAGAGGAAGAGGGAAGTGAAAAGATGGATTCGTAAAGACGAGTGAATTCCAAGTGTAATATTAGACTCTGAGTGAAACGGAGAATGTAGGGAACATAGCCGTAAACATTGCTTTGTATGAAACAGTGAATTTGTAATAAATGTTCTTTCTACTTTCCCACATTCTGCGTTTTTTCTGTGGGGAACCATGACAATAACGCTGTACTGAGAAAGTGCACCTTTGAGAACCATCATATAAATGTAGCTCAAACTCGAATTCGTCTGAAATTGTTCAATGGCAGTATCCAAACAATTCGAAATACTTAGCATACATCCGTGAAAATATTGAGGTAAAAAATCTATATTTGGCCATGTTTGTGGAGCTGTTCACGCAACTTTTATTAAATAGGTTTAATAAGGATATATGAATGAACCAAATTTTACCTGGAAGCCTAAAGCAATACAGGAAACACCAATTAGCCCAGGAATCCGCACTCGTCGAAGGAACGATATAACATTGGGGTGGATCGCAGCTCTGATTTTTAATAAATAGCCCACAGGTGTTTCATAATATTAAATGTGAGTGTTCAAAACTACTGATGCCAAACTTATGGAAATGTGCTCCTGTTAAATGCGCAAACATGTGTGCATGTACTGCAATTATCTTTTGATAATCATGGCCTAAGTGGTCAGACAAGAATTTTTGGCTTAAGGCTATGTTATCATACCTTTGGCGTCCTTTTGAAGTATGCTATCAGTGCATGTTTCCACTAAAGCTTGGTTTCACTAAAGCCTAATGTTGTTTAACTAAAGCTCAAATTCATGCCCGCAATTTACCAAAAGGCCTATCATGCATGTTTGATACTGATATCTTAAACGGCACAAAGCTGATGCAAACATCAAATTTAGTTATGCCTGTTTATAAGACTTAGGCGTTGCCAATACTCGCGAAGACTTTTGGGTGACAACCTGGGTAACGATTATCGAACAGGTAATGCAATGCATATATATTAGAGAACATTTTCAAGCTATTTGGAACCGCAATTTTAGGAATTATAAAAGTAACTTCTCTTTTAGCCCCAGCCGTGTGGCCGGCAGTTTATTCAAGGAACGAACAAAAGACACCCGACGCAAAAGTTTAGACGGCGCAATGGACACCATAGTCGCACATATCTTCCACTAACGCGATGTTTGTTTACCACGCGGGAAAGGCTCCTTCGGGGTGTCGCCACAGAGGAGCCGGCGAAAGCGCGCCTGGCGCGCAACATGACAGCTTCCAGGTGTGTGGCCTTGGACGGCGGTAGATGTAACTTATATAAAGGTATACATGCTGAAAGCTGCAAAGTAACCCATAACTGAGTAACCCTTACGTGTATACGTATATAAAGGTTACAAAGATATAGGTTACATTTGTACCTTATAAATTGTAGGTTACAAAAATTCGAAAATGTATACCTCTATTAAAGGCCAACTGCACTCAAAATTTCGACTTCTTGAAAACCCTATTTCCGTATAGTCTGCTTAAAAAGAAAGCAACATGCAAAATACAACAGCTGAAATACGCACGTGGACGCCGCAAGCGGCCAGCAAAAATCGGCGATTTTGAAACCGAAACCGAGGAGAGCGCGGCCATTGCAGTGACGTTGCAGCCGTCCAGCGAGCGGCCGGACGGTCACCAGTTCGGGAGAATGTCTGCGCGCAAGCTCTACGCGCGCACGGGGCAGCAGAGCTCGACCGGTTCTCCCGCTGCGTGGCTGGCCAGAGGAAAAAGCCACCGTCGGCTGGAATGTCACAGGCGCGTCATGGCTGTTTACGCGATCCGCCGGCAGGTGCAGAGTGGTCTGCGGCGGAGCCTTTTTAAACGCTTCTGACTGATTAACGAGGCGTTTCACGGGGCTACCGCTTGTGTCTCAGCTTATTTGGGGGGTACTATACGCATTCAAAACAATTTGGCCGAGGTGAAATTTGAGTGCAGTTGGCCTTTAAGGGTTACCCAGCTTAGAGTGTAGTGGAGGGCTACGGATTAATTTTGATCACCTGGGGATCTTTAACGGGCGCCGAAATCTTGTACACACGGGCGTTTTTGCTTTTCGCCTCCATCAGAAAAGCGGCCGCCGCGGCCGGGAATAGGACCCGCGAGCTAGATATTTATGAAGAGCAGTCACTCTCTTCGCAAATGTGGTGTATTTACGAGAGTGTAAATGTATCTGACTACATCTTAGTGCAGTACATTCGGTGCGTATTAGCCCCAGGTGTGTGTCACAGGCGGGCGTCGCGAAACCGGCATATGCATGGAGCTGATCGTACGTATTCCACAACCCTGAAATTTGCTAACTGTACCTCCGTGAGCAGCGTTCCTTCAGATGCCCATGCTACTGCATTACGCTACGATGTAAATCGGTTTTGTGTGCTACATAATCTAGCGGAGTACTAATACCTGACAGGACGCCAGTGACGCTTCATATTTCAGATATTGATCACTACCCTGAACAAGCCAATGTGGCATAAATTTCACGAACATTCTACGCAATAAGTACGATGGATAATGCAACATTATATGCGGGCATCAGCACACGACAAAGCATTCAATGCTGAGTCGTCTTGTCGCGAGATGAGCGCTCACAATCATCAATCGCTACTTATACCCTCCGCGAGCAGCGCAGAGACGAGCTCATATCTGCGTCCGTGACTAAGCGCTTCTTTGAAGCATCGTCATACGACACAGAAATATTGCAGAATCTGGCACAAAATGAGAACTGAGGGCCTTATCAGATACCACACTCTTTCAACTACACATTTTATCGCTTGTGAACTGCCTACCCTATCCTTCAAAAAATGGCTCGGCCGAGTGATCAGCTCTTTGTTAAAGTCAAAAAAAAAAAGGAAAGTGAACGCGCAGCTTGTCTGTGTGTTCACTAAAACTTTCATTCCTTGATTTCGCTCAGCATTTGTACAGGGGGGATTAAAAGAAATGCGAACTACGGAGCGCACAGCCTCCGACGCATGTCGCACCGTCTGCGGCCGCACTGTCAGTAAACTGCGCGCAGGCGTAGATCTTTTCAGAGCGTGTGATAGTGTGGCCTACTCTTATGGGAAAGGCATGATAAAGAAGCGACGCCGGTAATTTAAGTTGTGGCGTCTTTTAGATGCAAAGCATCTCTTAGTCGACCCTCCGTCGTCCGGCGTCCGGACATCTCCTCCTCGTACCCCTCTCCACGCCAGCTGTGATAATGCCGCTCTCCTCCTCGCCGCTCCGCTCGTCTCGTGCCTCCGAAGACAAGGCTGCACAGAGGAGAGCTCGGGACGCCGAACGTAAACGGCAGCGTCGAGCAGCGGATTCCTCGCTTCGAGAAGGAGAAGCCGCAAAACGTTCTCCACTACTCGATAAATAAAGAAGACATTTAATACGCTACTACACGTGTCTTTACTCTAACAACCAATTAACACGCTACTACTCCACGGCTTTGCATACCCTCAGGGTTCCCACGTGGGAAGATGGTGTAACTTTTTTTATGGTCTGTCGCCACTGAGCATCTTGTTATCTACTACATTCTGGAGCCAAGCGGGCAGCTGCAGGCTGATTGCAGCTAGCACGATGTCTTTCAACGATCATCCTGCTCAGTGGCGACGCAGCGTGAAAAGGCGCCTCGAAATTAACGACCGGCGTCGCTTCTTGATGAAGCGTTTCCCATAAATGTAGGCCACACCAACCACACTGTCAAACGCTCTCGAAGTGCGCAGTTTAGTGACTTTGCAGCCAGATGGTGCAACATGCGTCAGAAACTGTGCGCTCCGTTGTTCGCATTTCTTTTATACCCCCTGTACATACCAATTATTCAGCGTCCCCCCCCCCCCATGTCTTGGGAAATTTCAGGGCATTTCGCATATAGTTGGTCTGGTGAGTCCCACCTTGCTTGAGTTTAGACGACCGTCTTTAGCATGTCCGCAGCTGCAATGGGTTTTTTTCGTTCCCGTTTGAGCTATTCTCTTTCTTCCGGCCTTGGCAGACCATTTATTTTTACCTGGTTGCATGAACTTTCCCTGGTCCTTGATGTAAGGCGTGAGCGTATTTAACGAACCACAGCCTTGTAATATACTTAACATTTTGCGTTGCTTATATTCCCATAAAAGGCACAAGTTATTGCCAGGTATTGCGTAATCACATCCCCGAACCTTCTTTTTCTACGACGTACATATTCGAAACAAAACCGCATTTGTTATCAGCGCTGCAAGACGAAACAAATCTCTCAGTGTGCCAGTATCAGGTCCAAACGAGGCGGAAATAGAATTCACTTGTGCCTGACGTGCTCGGAGGTGACAGTGGTGATATGCTGCTGCTGTCGCCGACGCCCGTAAGAGCGGCGAAGAAGCGCTCAGAACCGCGTCTCCGGATAGCTCTTGTTGGCTTTCGAGCACTTCACCAGGACGCATCTGATTTTTGAGCGGACCTAAACGTTCTATTTTCTTACAGACGTCACCATAACAAGTCGATTAGGGCGCGGAAAGGCAAAAAGAAGCGAGAGAGAATCAAAACACTGTATGAGCCCCTAGCAGCCACGCAGCGCTCATCCGCGCCGCGGAGAAGCGGCGGCAGGCGGCGCAGCGATCGCGAAGCGCGAGGCGTATAACTGAGCCTCCATTCCCAGAATCAACGGCAGCGTTGACCTAAACTAAACTAGTCAACGGCAGCGTTGACTAAACAGCGTTGACTAAAGTGGGAGTGGCGGCACGGACGCAACAATGTCGCCTAACCATGCCTGGATCGCTTTGCAGGTTTTGCCACTTTTTGCAAGCTATGCGCTATCAACCAGAGGCCCTGGATTCATGCCGTCGTCATCGTGGGTTGAAATGGGTGACGCTATCGGAACCGACCAATGGACTCCTTAAAGGGGATGCACGTCATCAGCAGACTCACGACATATAAAGCCCTTCCTGGACGGGAGCGCCTTCAGTGGGAGTGGGCGGCACGGACGCAAACATGTCGCGTAACCATGCCTGGATCGCTTTGCAGGTTTTTGCACTTTTTGCAAGCTACGCGCTATCAACCAGAGGCCCTGGATTCATGCCGTCGTCATCGTGGGTTGAAATGGGTGACGCTATTGGAACCGACCAATGGACTCCTTCAAGGGGATGCACGTCATCAGCAGACTCACGACATATAAAGCCCTTCCTGGACGGGAGCGCCTTCAGTGGGAGTGGCGGCACGGACGCAACAATGTCGCCTAACCATGCCTGGATCGCTTTGCAGGTCGGTTTTTACTCGCCTACCTCGCAGTTTCTTTCGAACTGCCTCTGTCTTATCGTGCTGCCGCTCCCAAAAGGCTGTTCAGAACTTTTGAGTATGCTGTGGTCTGGTTTTGCAATTTTGCTTTCGGGGACATCGAGACCAATCCTGGTCCCACGGTAGAAGAATTACATGAATCAATTCTAGCAAAACAGACAACCATAGAAAAGAGACTTGGTGATATCGAAGAAAAATTGGCTTTGATCTCTGACCACTCCGCCAGGTTGGTTTCCTTAGAGGGCACTGTGCGAAACCTTGAGAATGTACTTCAGCGTCAGCAAGACAGATTGACTGCAATGGAGGATAGAGCTAGAAGAAACAATCTAATAGTTTTTGGCTTTACAGAAAGCGCCTATGAAAGTATAGCGGTCATTGAACAGAAGGTACTTAAAGCTGTATTTTCTGATTGCCTTGGCGTCCAGGTTTCCTCAGTGGAACGTATACATAGGCTGGGGAAAATGCTCGCAGATCGAGAACGACCTGTGATCTTTTGATTTTTTAATTTCAACTAAAAGGTAGAAGTTTTTAAGAATTGTAAGAAGCTGAAGGGAACGAATATAAGTATATCGGATGATTACTCGCAAGAAACACTGAAGAAAAGAAAGCTTCTTTGGCTCTCCGCCCAAACTGACAAGCAAAACGGCGCGAAAGTTAGACTCGTTAACGATAAGCTGTTCATCAACGATCATGCCTACACGTGGGACATTCAGTCTAATGTTCGTGTACAACTTCCACGTCGCCAAGACACCGCCCCTAGTAAATCTGACCGTCACGATTGACACTCAAAACCATCCGAACTAAGTATAATCAACGTAAATGCCCGAAGCGTTGTTAATAAAACCGAACCGCTGGAATGCTTATCTTTGCTACATGACCCACACTTGATTGCGGTGACAGAAACCTGGCTAAATAAAGATATAAGCAGTGATGAAGTTTTTCCTAAATCGTTCAACGTTCTTCGTAAAGACCGAGCGGCGAGAGGTGGGGGTGTGGCATTGCTAATAAAAGATACACTCAGATACGAGCCCTTGCCGTTAATCGATACGCATGAAAGTATGTGGTGCAGGCTTTTTGTGGGCGATGTCATCTTAGTAATTGGAGTAGTGTATCGGCCCCCCGGAAGTCCCATAGATTTTCTTACTCAGCTAGATGACCACTTATCAGAGCTAACTAATGACAGAAGCAGAATTATTCTTACCGGGGACTTTAATATATCTGATGTAAACTGGGATGCTAGGATTTCGGGGTCCGCAGATCGGATGCACGCTGACACTATGCTAGAAATAATGGCCAAACATAGCCTAATTCAAGTTGTAAACGGGCCGACTCGAATTCAGGGACAATGCCAGACTACCCTTGACTTATTATTCTTATCAGATGAAACGTTCGGGTATGAAGTCGGCATCAAAGACGGAATTTCTGATCATAAAGTTGTAGTAGCTAGACTCAGAATTAAACATAAAATAAACAAAGTCAGAACTCCAACTGTAAACGTTTATGATTTCGAAAATGCCGATGACATATCAATACTGGATTACCTTGAATTGACTCTTGATAAAATGCCCCAAGAAGATGATGTCAATTCGCTCTGGGAGTACTCCAAATCTGTCGTTGGTCCCTGCCTTTCCCGATTTGCGCCCTTAAAACGTAAGCGTGTTAAAAAAGCCAACCCCTGGATAACGCGAAATCTCATCCATATAAAAAGAAGGCTAAAGCGCGCGCGAAAAAAACCTACGAAAAATTGCACGTTGATAGCAGAGCTCAGTGCCGTAGTGCGAAAAGAGTTGAAGGAGGCTAAAACTCAATTCTTCCGTAATACATTGACCAAATATATGAAAGATTCGCCTCAGAAATTTTGGTGGTATCTATCTGGTAATAAACCCTCAATAAACGCAGTTTTTGTGAATGGGAACATTGGTAGTCAGCTGACGGACATTGCGCAGGCTTTCAACAATTTTTTCGGGTCCGTTTTCACTGCGCAGACGACTATGAATTTCGTGGAAGAGCAAAGCGGGGATTTAAGTGATAGTGTTGTTGTGTCGCAAGAAGGTGTGCTTGCGTTGCTGGTAAACTTGGATGTAAAGAAATCATGCGGGCCTGATATGATACCAAATGCATTTCTGAAGCGATATTGTGAATGGGTGTCCTATTTTCTTGTTAGAATTTTCAACGTGTCGTTGCAGAAAGCCGTTGTGCCGAGTTAATGGCTTCTGGCGAGAATCGTGCCGATATTTAAAACAGGAGACCGACTGCATGTTGAAAATTACCGCCCCATTTCGATTACGTGTGCAGTATGCAAAATGTTAGAGCACATAATCAGTAAATATTTAGTCGAATACATTGAAAACAACTACCTTTTTTATTCGAAACAGCACGGGTTTCTCAGGCGGCTCTCAGCTGTAACACAATTATTTGAAATTTCGCATTGCTTCGCCGAAGCCATCAACTCGAAAAAGCAGATTGAAGCAGTTTCGATTGATCTTTCGAAAGCCTTTGACAGAGTTTGCCATGTGAAACTTATTAATAAGTTGTATGATTTCGGTATTAATCCGGGGATTATTCGTTGGATTCAGGCCTACTTACATAACAGGCAACAGTTTGTTGAAATTGCTGGCGAACGGTCATCCAGTTTACCCGTAACATCCGGAGTACCTCAAGGGTCTGTCTTGGGGCCTATTTTATTTCTTTTGTATGTCAACGACATCGCGGACTCTGTGCATCCATCTATTGAAGTGAGATTATTCGCTGACGACTGTTTGCTGTTTTGTCGTGTAAGGAGCGTTCGGGATCAGGAACTGTTGAATGATTCTTTGAAAGTTGTGCATGATTGGTGTGTGCAGGGGAATATGCAGATATATTATGGAAAAAGTGCTTGTATAACAGTTACACAGAAGACCCCTTTGAATTTTAACTATTCCATGAATGATACAGATATTAAGCGAACGAGTAAGCTAAAATACCTTGGTCTCACAATTGCTGCAAATTTGAATTGGAATGAACATATTGACAATATATGTGGTACTGCCCAAAAATATCTAGGTATTCTGAGACGAAGGCTCAGAGATGCAACTGCGGAGGTTAAGCTGATGGCATACAAAACGTTCGTGCGGCCAACTCTCGAATGTGGAAGTATAATTTGGGATCCGTATCAGCAGTATCAAATAAATAAGCTTGAGCGAGTTCAACGAATAGCTGCCAGGTTTATTTATGCGGAATATGGCAGAAATCAGTCGGTGACGACCTTACTTGCCAAGGCAGAACTTCCGTTACTGGCCTCGCGTAGGAAAATGGCAAGACTTAAATTCTTTCACGAACTGTTCAACGGCAAACTAAACTTACGTCCTGAGTTATATCTGCAAATTCCCACACGAGTCTCTCCTCGCATCAATCATCCGTATGCTGTTTTGCCTTATTCTCCAAGGGTTGATACTTTTAAGCATTCCTTTCTTGTCAAAACTATTGTAGACTGGAATAACCTTGACCCGCGAGTGCTTGTGGAACCAAATACCACTGATAGCTTTGTGAAACACTTGGAAATATTTCTAAAATAATGAGTTCTTTTCTTGTCCTTCGTTTGCACTGTGATTTGAGCAGTTTTTGTGCGTGTGAGTGTTGTTTATGATGTACTTGCCCACTCCTGTAACAGCCCGTAAGGGCTAACAGTATCTGAAATAATAATAAATAATAATAATAATAATAATAACAGAGCCAGTGAAGGAGCTTTGACGATTCTGCCTGAGTCAGGGGCGTTTCTTCTGCCGAAATATTCGATTTCAGTTTCCAAATACGCCAACGGCAGCTCAAAAAAGAAAAAAAAAAGTACGCGACCGGGGAGAACCGAACTCCCGACCTCCACAACATGAAGCCAGATTCTACCTATCGTCCACCCCTACAGATGGCGCCTTCGTGCAAAATAGACTAGCGAATTAAAAATACACAAACTGGAATAACAGAGCCTGCGATTCCCACCTTTTAACTGGGGAGAAGTGTTTAAATATTGCTGTTCATCTCGCATACAGACAAAAGTATGGTGCCGCGCTACTGTATGTCATGGCTGCCAGTATTATTTTTGGAAGGACACATATGGCTCGTAGATACAAAAATTTCGATTAAAAAGGTCTAGAGTGTTATCAGCGAAACCGTTTCTCGTAAGATGCTTTAAGGGATGCCCTTTCATGTGGTACAGAGAACATATACTCGACAAAAAAAAGGCTGGCGATTACGATACTCCCCAATGCGATATTCGGGCGCAGCAGCAGTGCGCTGCGGCAACACTCACTCGTGGATTCTCTGACGGCAGCGATGATAAGCCTCTGCGTCGGCGGCGCCACCCTGGCGGCGCGGAGTGCGTTCAGGAAGCATGGATACAACCGGGCTAGAGCGGCGGCGCGCGCGCAGCCCGGCCGTGGCATGGCCTCCGAAAACGCGAGCGGGGTGATCTCGGAGGTCAGGAAGGGACCGCTTAGCGAAGACACATCATCGTCACGCGCAAGCCCCCCTCACGTTTTCCCCGAGCATCGCGCCGTCGGGCACCTCGTGCGGGCACAGCATACTACCTCCTCCCCTGCCCACCGCTCAATTTCGGAGAGCACTGGCTCGCGCCGATGATGATGATGATGATGATGATGATGATGATTGCTATTGGTTTCCCCTTTGAAGCGGGGTGATGACATGCCATCTTACCAAAAAGGACTAATATAACCATGTTTTACACTATTGGTTTAATACTAGCGCTGCTTAGGGCAGGCACTAAAGCTTATTACGCCCGAAATACTTTTTTCCCCTGTTACAGGTGGTAACTGTCCCGGGCAATATTCCCCTCTCTGCTTTTCGTCCACCAGCATTCTAATCTTCTTTTCGTCCCCTCGACAGCCTTGAAATTAACTTCCTCTCTGATACCCTTAAATCCTAGGGCTTCTGAAAGCCCAATATTCCCTTCATGTAGATTTGGATGGATACCCTCACATTCTAACACTATGTGCCGCACAGTTTCTGTTTCTTTTCCGCAGACCCCATCATTTTGTGAATACTTCCTCACAAAACTCTAAGTTCGCAGGCAACCTGTTCTAGCCTCAAAAAGCAAAGCACTGCCCTGGGAATTATCGTAGAAATTTTTCTTTCTGATGTTCAGGTTCAAGGCGTTGGTTCGCCGCCACGGCGAACCAACGCCACCTAGAGGAAATTCCTTCTAGGTGGCGTTGGGCGAACCGTCCTCCCTTTCCAATTTCGCCACACTCTCCTCCTTTGCTTTCTGTCATCGCTCGCGGTCTTGCCTTTGTTCACTCAGCTACGCCAACGCGGCTCAGCGTGCACAGACGGCCGCCAAAGGGATGCGCACTAAAATCGGTTGTCCGTCCCTTTAAAAGTGGGGATTAGGGGAAAAGATAAACAAAGCAAGATAAAATTCAGAGGCAACAAGACTCTCCCTCTAAAAAACTGAATGACCACGCACACTAGGGCCTTTTGGGTTCTCTATAAATGAATGCGTCAACTTGCTGTTTATATATTATGCATGATTTGCCATAGCCGACTGATTGATTGATTGAGTTATTCATTTATTAATCATAGCGTTGTTACTGGGAGACGGAGAAAATTGCGCTTGATTAATAAAATGCCCTGGGGTGCGCCTCACCCTCATTTTTTTGCTAATCATGTGTTTTAACCTTCAATTCCGCTCCTCTTGCTGTACGTATATAATGCTGCAGTGCGTATTAAGCGACACAAATGGTAGCGGGGGCCCGATCCAAGTGCAAGAGTTCTAGGCGAGCTACCGCGGAAGCCGGCGCCATGCACGCCCCATCCCCCCGTTCCCATATGCCGAGAGAAATTCGGGGAGGGGAAGGTGGCTGACCCTAAAACCCGTGTCACACGGGCACTTTCAATCGCGATTGAGTCAATCCGGATCGAGCTCAATCCGGATCGGGCGCTGCTACACGGCAGTTTCAATCGCGATCGAGCTCGATCCCGCTCGAACTCAATCCTGGTTTCTCGAGCGCGATCGAGGCTTCCAAGCGCGATTCAACGAAAGCAGCGATACTATCATCCCCGCTCAGTAATGACACATAGGTGACAACTTCAACTAACGCCACAAATTATTTAAAATAACTTGACCTGATAAGCGTGCGGTAACATTTATACCCCAGTCACACGGGCACTTTTAATCGCGGTTGAAGTGAATCGCGATCGAGTTCTCGAGTGCGCTCGACGCACTGCCGCAGCTACATGGCACGTTTCAATCGCGATCGAGAAGTTGCACCGGTTGCACTCGTGTATGCCAGATGGCGCTAACAATTTACTTGCGGCCGGCATGTGGTACCTTCGCGCGGTCGTATAGGTATACGTATAACTATGTAAATGTTACCGCACGCTGATTTGGGTCAAGTTATTTGACACAATTTGTGGCGTTAGTTGAAGCTGTCACTTCTGTGTCATTACTGTGTGGGGACGACAGTATCGCCGCTTTCTTTCGATCGCGCTTGGAAGCCTCGATCGTGCTTGAGAAACCAGGATTGAGTTCGAGCAGGATCGAGCTCGATCGCGATTGAAACTGCCGTGTAGCAGAGGCCCGCTCCGGATTGAGCTCGATCCGGATCGACTCAATCGCGATTGAAAGTGCCCGTGTGACAGGGGTATTACATAGTTACGTTAACCTACGACCGCGCGAAGTTACCAGACACCGGCCGCAAGTAAATTGTTAGCGCCATCTGGCGTACACGAGTGCCACCGGTGCAACTTCTCGATCGCGATTGAAACCTGCCGTGTAGCAGCGGCAGGGCGTCGAGCGCGCTCGAAAACTCGATCGCGAGTCACTTCAATCGCGATTGAAAGTGCCCGTGTGACAGGGGTATAATATACCTTGCAGAAACGGCTGTACAGAAGGCGCGTTCTCGTTGGCGTGGTGTTGACATAAGCACTGACCAGGGCCGTAGCCAGAAATTTTTTCGGAGGGGGTTATGGGTTTTTTGAACAAAAGAGTTTTGGGGAAATGAACACTGAGCCCATGCTTACCCGCTTCCTGGAAAATATTTAGGAGTGGGTTCGAACCCCCAAGCCCCACCTCTGGCTACGTCCCTGGCACTGAGTGCTTGCGGGCACAGTGCCGAATCAACTGACTCTCGGCCTGATGCAAACACGCCTCTTATGACCCAGGAACGAGCCAGGCAATCGCCAAAAAAGGGGGCAAAGCGCCTTGCATTTGAGCATCTGCGGTGACGCAGAGGGTGTTCAGCCACTGCGCACGTCTACGGCTAGTGATCGTTACGATTTTAAGCCGTGCTGACAAGCCTATCTGGCACACTTTAGAGCCGACAACATGGCAAAAGCGCAGTATGCTGATTCCTGAGATTTAGAGCATGCCCAGCCAACTATGATATCAGATGCTAGCATGTATAACAGAGCGTAAACCGAAACTGGTTTGAACCGAATCTTTGATATCGTCCAATCACGTCGCATCTCGTATGCGCGCCACTGCTGTTAGTTATTAGGCCGCCGCAAATGTCGCATGGTATTTTTCTTCTTTCAGGATTTTTAAATTAAATACTCCTTTATCGACCACATAAACGATGAAAATTGTGCTTATTTGGGCCTGTCTATGTGATGCAAACACGAACAGAAGTTTGACAAATTCACTTCAGTGTTCCCTTAAAACAGCAGTAGCCGATACGCTTTGTCTACTCAACTTTACAGAACGAAGCGGGCCACGACAGAGGGTTTTCCTCTTCCATCTCATTTCGAAGTCGTTCTAGTCGTCCCCCGAATTTCTTATGGCCGAGAGAAGTGGCACGTAAATACTCAGCCTCTACGCTCCCCGTATACATGATCGAGTAAGTTGCAATGCTTTTTTCCATCTTCGCAGAACTGGGAGTGAGCCGACAGGGATCCTTGCTGGGCGGCCCTCAGCTTGCGTCGGCTGCCAGCCACGAACAGCAGTGGCCAAAGAACGCCGCCCTGCAGCACCCACAGGCAACACCGCGGGCCCGAGCTCTGTGCCCCACAAGGCACAGAAGAGCCGCCAAGAGAAGTCTTCTCTGCCGGGATACACAGCGCGGCGACGCCATCCCGCGGTACGTGAGGCACTGCGGACCTTATGGAAATGTGCTTGTTCATGTTACTTGGCCACGGAGCCTGTAACTCGTAGGCGCATGTCAAAAGATGTATTTGTAAGTCATAGATGCGTCCACTTGTTCACTGGTAGGTTATTGAGTAGGAAGACTTTGAGTTGATGGCGCTGAAGCTTGCTCTCCTGAACGTCTAATCTTCAGCGAATCTAACAGCTGTGTGCAACAACCGGCCCCTTCAGAATATTTCACGAAAATAGTAAAATTGTTGTTACAGCTGCCGAATTTCGTGACAGGACAAAGTTTGTATGCTTGGTGCACGACATATCGAACTGACGTGTCCCTCTCTCTTGTGCTAATTATGTTGCCAGCAGTGTCATTCTGAGCTATAGCAGAAGGAAAAAAAATACGATAGTACCTCACACGGGTGTAAACTTTTATTTGATTTTCTTGTTGATGATAGTCATGTTCACTTGCTGTTCGATTAGTTTAAATATTTTTCCATTTTGACCTCTCTGAACTGGAAGTTATAGCATTCAGTATGTCACCGTCGTCATTGTCATCGTCGTATTGCTGTTTGTAGAATGATGGACTCTGCATTAGACTTCGTACCACGTACATCATGTGCCATCCGAATACAGTGCCCTGCTCCCACTCCTTCCAGTTATGTTATCTATTCAGTTAATTACTCAATTATTTAGCGGGTGTCTCGAGCCTCTGTTAGTTTGTGACGGCAAAAAAGCAAGCATCCCGCGGTGTTCGGGGCGGCCACACCAACCACCATAAGTCGCACATGTGTTTAAATGTATTTTTGTGCTTGCTATATTAGCTTTCAAAATATGAGCCTTCCTCCTTTCATGTTTAGTGTTGACGTTTAGTTTGTTTACGCACTGGTTGTACATGTTTAACATGCAGGCAATACATTTCCTACTTTAAAACAGCGCACCATTACAGGGGCACGGAGTAAACCAACCAAAAAGCCTCTAACCATCGCCTACGCATTGAAGGTATTAATACGAAAAAGTAACTAGACAAGGTTTACAAGCAACACTAGTGTCCCTTTATGGTCCCCATGCATAAGCATACCGTGCATTTGGAGCATTTTATAATTAGATTTATAGCGATAAATCTTTCTGGTCTCGATTTCACTCATCTCCTGCGAAGCATGAGGAGGTTGCAATTTTAATTAAATTTTTGTTGTTGAAGTTTGGGGTATTGTATACTTTCCTATGGTTTTTCTTTGCAAATATTTTCTGAGCTTGTCAACGACTGGCCCACTTTTGATCCTCAAGAGACGCTTCCCTTGCATCAGTGATTCCTTCACAGAAACATCCTTCTCGCCCATTCGGGTTCTTTTTGCTTTGGCTTTGCTCTTCGAACATGTTCTCGAAGCGGCAAACTATACCTAACCACCCTCGCAGATCGGCCACAACAAGGATGGAGAACTATAGGGTTTCAAAAACGAAAGAAACGCCTAACATCACCGGATTCAGTCTACCGCAGAAACCAGACCTCCTGCTTCTACAGGAAACTGAAACGCAGCCAGCGATAGCAAGCTAGATTATTTCTCAAAGTGAAGAATAACTCCAACTCCCCACCTTCTCGCCAACCTAGAACATGATGCAGATAACATCATAAACATATCAATCCAAACATTTGAAGGATTTCAACACGTCATAATCTAAGGTTGCGGTTATAGGCGTGACGTCGTGTAATCCTATTTGAATGGCTATGCGCACGACTTTTGTAGTTTCCAAAATATGAGCAATGTTCTTGCGCGCTATGTGTCGATAGCGGCCCAGAAATTGCCACCCACGCCCCCTTAGCGTCTAACAATACTAAGTGATATAAATTGAGTTAATAACCCTAATACACACAACTTATATACACAGACGCGTTATATATTTTAAGCTTCTCGAAATTACACCATGACAGAAGCACAAATGCGGCAACCATATGAAGATAATTGATGCTGTCTTGGAAGATGGGGGCCCTTGCCGTGATATAGGACATGAAGTCGGCCATCTCCGTTCACTACTCCTTTCTTTCTCGTACTTGCCGCAATGGCGCTAAAATATGGCGCCGGTGCCACAGCAAGAGGAGTCCCTCAAGATATCTTGAATGTGGTTTTGCGATTTCAATTGCGCAACTTGAAAGAACTGAAGAAATTCAGCTAGGGCTGGGTGGAAGGTCCTCAGGCGACTGTGGAAGCCGTTACGCCTCAGTTCCGTTAATTTAGGGTGGCCATGGTAAGAAAACGGCCTTCATATAATGGCGACTAGCGGTCATTCTACATTTGTCGGAAATTATCAATGCGCCAAGTTGGTTCTGTAAACGTTGGTTTCGATGTCTTCGCTCTCATCGTGAACATCGGCATTTTGCAATGGTTCACAGGGGCTGACTGCAGTCAAAATTTGGAACTTTTGAAAACCTCATTTTTGTCGTGTCTCACTAAAAATGCTCCAAAGTACAAAATGTGCCGTGCATGAGCACATTTCAGGTGTTACAAGTAACCAAATAAAATCGGTGATATTGAAACCAAAATTAAAAAATGCAAGACCATTACAGCCAGGCGGAAGTGACGTCACAACCGGCGGGGGAGCAGTTAGCATCCAGCCGCTCGGGTGAAGCCTCGTGCGCAACCTGCAGTTCGCTCGCAACATAGGTTTCGTCGATCCTGGAGCCGCTACGGCTGGTCGCAGACCGTGGCAGCAGAAACCTGTTTAGGGATGGTTGCAGCGGTTCACCGGCAGGTGAAGCGTCGCCTGAACGCTTCGTACTCATTATTCAGGCTTTCTATGGGGCATGTTTTAGTTAATATGGTGGTACCTACCACGTAAAATTAGCCGAGAAGAAAATTCGCTGCAGTTGACCTTTGCAGAACAAAATTTGCAACGGCCTTGCCCGAGCAACTTCCTTCACCCCATATAGCCAGTGACTCGAGGGGACACTTCATTTATTGCGGAACCTGCAGGATAAAAAATTTGGCGCAGCTTGCTCCAGTGGTACACGGCTGGAGAAACAGCAGAGCTGAGGATCGACCTTGTGGTCTCTCTCCCGGAATGGGTATACCGCCGCTCCAGTGGGGCGCGGTTGCACCGTCGCACTCCCCCGTGGGCTGCGTTAACGAGGGGTGCACGCACACTCGCGTACGGAGGGGAAGTCGCCTCGTCCCCGTAGCAGCTATCGCTAGCGGATAAGCATTAGGACTGATTCCGGTTGCGTACTCAGCTTAATTAGTGGCCAAAGGCTAATGAGCGAATGGCCCCACGTTGGGCGCCAGTTTGTGGTCTCTACCTCACAATATGCACCACCCTAGCATTGCACAAGGCATGCACTCATGCACATTGCGAGAAGCCACCGCGGGTTCGAGCTATTTGAGAACGCTCACGGAACTGAGACGCCGTCGCGCCAGCTCAACACCGCCTCTGTTGGGAAGGTGGAGTAGGGGGCGACAAAGGAATAAGCCCAGTGTAGTACATCAGAAGAAGGCGTTTATTCGCGCCAACCCGTTCAGTTACATTTCAACATCCCCGTGGGTGAAAAGGGGCGATGGGCGATCTGGCGCCACGCGCAAGTGTGCGCGTCATCGGTGCGCTGAACCGGTGGGCTCAGCAATAAGGGCAAAATCTGGGGTGCTGGCCGATGGGCTCGCAATAGAAAGACACTGTCCTTCCGTTCCCAGGCGCGTACCGCACGGCGCGATCGTCGAGTGTCAGGTACGGCTAATATGTGGGCGAACGGACTGAGGGTCAACCGAAGGCACGGGCCGTCAGCCGGAAGGGCTAGCGGCCTTAGAGCCGGCGCAAAAGAGCTGCGACCGGGCGGTGAGGAAAATAGTTACGCACCTTCGGCTGTCCTCCCGAGCGTCTCCCCGAACGGACCCCCGCAAAGGGCGCGCGTCCGCGTCCCGGCGAGGGTGGTGTTCGGGAATCGTTCAAACGGGCCAATGAGGTGAGGTTAGCTCCAACACCAAGGCGGAGCCCCCGCTGCGTGACAGTGTTTTATCGCCGCAACGGTCGCTGTAGCCTTCACCTCAGGAAGGGGTTTTAGAAGACGGCTCGGCTCTACACAGTGGCGCCGAGACGAGCCGGCAACTCCGACGGGAGAGGGGGAAAAGCGCCGCGCAATGACAGAAGCTTAGCGATCACGCAATGGCTGGGGCGCCAGGATCCCCACAACCTCAGTTCTCCCCGTACAGTCAGCGGATCCCAGGAGAGAGGGAGCAGCCAGACCCAGTGCAAAGGTGTTTTGGACAGGCACTGTAAAGAAAATGCCATTAAAGTATGTGCAGAGTTTTATTAAGTAGCATTAAGCGTCTTCACCCCTTTCGTCGCAGTCTTCCGACGGCATAGCCGCGTAGGACAAATCCTCTTGTAGGGCGTCCTCGCCTCGGAAGATTTCCACTTCTTCGTCAGCTGGTCCGGTGGCTGTATGGAAGCATGGATTGCGAAATAATGGTTTGCCAGATTCGTCGACACCGCCTTCAGCGCGGCGGACCCGTGGCGCAGCGGTCGCTATACACGGCGACGGCAGCGAAGGCAGGAGTGCCTCATGTGGCGTAAGCCCACCGGCCAGCCTGGACTGTGCCGGGCTGTCGCAGCAAGGCACGCGCTCATGTGCGCTCGGCGTTTTCTGCCTACGCCGGACGGATTTGTGTCGACCTAAAAATCTCTGCTGCTAACAAATACGTGCAAGCTCAGGAGTTAGTGTGAGAAAAGCTAGCATCATGGCGGGATTTTCCAGGCTGTGTTTCAACCCCTAGCAGGTGAAGACGGCGATAATATACGGTTGTTCTATATGTCGTTTTCGCAAACTGAATGAAGCGTAAGAGTAAATAACAATGACTTGAACGATAATTTAAAAATAAAAGCACGTCTGGTTAACATCAGCTTTTCCGACGCAGGGCGGTTCCAAGGAACCCTCCGGGATGAAATACCGATGCCCACATCCGGGCTGCACGTACAAGAGCAGGAAGAGGGGCAACAGTGACAGACACTACGGAAGCCTTCACACGGCCTTCGTCGGGAAATCTGCAGAGCTGCTCTGCTGCGGCACCACCTACCCAACAAAGTACGAGCTGGAAGCTCACCGCAAGAAGGTGCACGCCGAAGGGTACGGATGCAGCGAGTGCCAGAAGATCATCCCGAAGCCTTCGCTCCTAGAGAGGTAAGGTTTGGCTCAAAAGGCCACTGACGTCAAAATACAGTAAGTTGCTCTAGATCGATAGATTAGCTCACAGAGAACACAAATAAACCACTCTTAAGTGTAGCTTTGTTTAAAGTAAGGTAGAAAATAGCGAAAACGTGAGGACAGCTACCGCCACCCATGCAGAAAGTGGTTAAAGGGGTCGTGAAGAGAAAATGCATTTGCCTTCGCTCAATTTTGTCTGCTTAAATAACCTTTTGAGCACATAAATCCCGGATATTCTCGCAATTCATTGCTTCTAGACTCTATAGGAGACGTCTCTGAAATTCTCGTTTTCAGGTGCATCGCAAGCGACCATGTGCGCATCGTCGGGCGTCAGCGCACCTTGCAGTGACGTCACCATAAGAGCATTCGAGAGTTAAACCAGTTAAACGCTCTGTGTGTATCTTGTTCTGTGCAGCTGCAAAACCGAGATTATAAAAATAATGCACCCTTCATTCGTTGCCATGAACGGTTTTCTATCGACGTGACCGGTGTCGCGACCGCTTCGGTTGCCTTGCAACCATTGTAGCAGAATTCAGACTACTGGCTGCTTGTACGGTTTATATGGCCAGTTTCCTTGCTAAATTTCACATTGCCTTGCCGAATTTTCTTCGGAATCTTACCTTTTTGTATCAAATAAACCTACACCCCCAAGAAAAAAAAGAAAAAAAAAACGTGCCCCGTGTGCGATTTGAACTTGCGGCTGCCGGGCCAGCACAATGTTACGGCCAACCTGTATTCAAGTCAGACACTTTATCCACTACACTATCGACGAAAGAAGCGGGCGCGGCAGAAAACTGCATGCGACAGCAAACTGCGGCATAAAAGCTGTTTCGCATTTGGAACCCAGCGCTCCGGCGTGTTTTCATAAATTCTAATCAACCCAGACGTTTATCCGCTAACTTACTATTAAATGCTTCTGCAGTAAGCCAAAGTGGAGCATACCCAATCAACGAAACAACGTTAACAGCATCGTTTATTGGAGGACACAGGAAATCAATCTAACTGCGTGATGGTGGCACTCGGCGGCTCGGCGTTGTATCACTGCTTCTCGCTAGTCAATTATAATTTTAAGCTTTCGGTCATTTATCTCGTCAGGTCAAAAGTTTCACGTTCGCGCAACTCACATTACAGGCCGATTTGAGACATACGTCGGCAAGCTCGTTCAAGAATACCGGCAAGCAGAACGACAGTTTAGACTCGTGCGAAGCAGCGTAAGCAGTTTACAAATACCCAGTTTACTTTAAACGTGGTTGTAAAGTAAACTGGGTAAAACGCCTGCGCCAGTAAAACGCCTGCGTAAAAGTAAAACGCCTGCGCCACTCGACCGCGTTGTTGACTGAAAGTTCGACCATGTTGATCAGTCGTATCAGAGATCAGACATTTCCCGTTCAGTTGCAGGGCGAGTTTCATCATGGCGCCGATGTTGTAGCTTCATCTCACCCTTTGCGATCCCTCTGTATGCCGACACGTTGTGCACACTAGGCGGGAACTGTAATTAGCTGCTTACGAAAACGTCGCGACTCACTTCACGAGTTGAGGGGGAAAGCCTCGGTTAAACCGCAACTGTTTTTTTTTTTCTATTTGCCGATATCGGGCAACGAAACGGGTATTCATTGTTTCTTTATCAAGGTTTCACAGTTAAAACCTAGTTCCCACACAACACAGTTTGAAAATCTCTTCGCGACCCCTTTAAGACATCTGGCGGGCGCAACATCTTTACTGGCCGCCGTGCGATGGCGCTACTCGTCCACACCGTGGGGCGGCGGTACCGGTTTTCGAGGAAGTGTGCCAGCGGTTGGCTTTATGCCAACATTCGGGGGGCCTGACAATATACGCTTTTAAATGCAGAGCATTTCAGTAACTCACGATGTCACCCGCGTTGGCGTCCGTAGTCCGCACCGTCGTTGTCCCTACTATATATTAAAAAAAACACCATCCGGCGCCAGGTTTCGATCCCTCGACCCCGCGGGCGGAACGCAATGAACCTGTTGCTGTACCGACTGCGCCACAAAGCCAACACAGAACGCGACGCTACGGATGCGCCTTATATGGTTGACTCATTCACATTACTGCTGACGAGCGCTCTCTCGTCAGCAGTTGCCACGAGTGCAACAACATTAACGTAACGCAAACTACTTAACGTCGTGCGCCCCCGGAAATGCTCTGCATTTGATCGTGCCCCTCGCGAGGGGGATGTTTCTGTGTGTTTGGAGAGGCGCGAACGAGTTGGAAGCATTTCTGCCTCTAGGCGGCCGCGTGGCGCCATCTGCATGCTTCTCCGCGAGACTCGTAGAAGCGGCCTCAGGGCGGGAGATTCAAATTTTCATTAGGCCGTTTCTTGCACATTGATGTCGTCGTGTTGTCGCTAAAAACTTGCACACAAGATCGATCAGCAGGTTCCTGCACAGCCATCGTTTTTTTATACTTATTTATACGAAATTTTTATTTTGTATTTTTCATATTTTGTGGTTTTTAAGTTTATGTTAGACCAATTATGTCTACGCTACTATAATATTACATGTATTCTTCCCGCCAAATCTGCATTTTTGTGGAAATGCAGCGCGTTATAGGGTTGTTCGTCATTTCCGCCAGTTTTCATTCGTGTTTTAAATGCTGCTTTGTGGATTTTTTTAATTGTTTATAGGCTATGGCTGGAGATGTATCAGATGCATATTTTTGATTTTGTCAGATCCTTTTTGTGAAAATTAGTTTTCTATTTTTATTATTTTTTTGTTTGTTTTTCAAAACTCTGCTGGCCCGATGGCCTCCATTTATGCTATTTTAAAGAATACAGGTTTGTTACCGCAAATCTGCATTTTTGTGGTAATGCAGGGCGTTAGACTGTTGCTCGCCAGTATCGCCATTTCTCATTTGTATTTTGAACGTTTTCCGCGGATATTTGTTTGTTTATTCGTGTGTTTGGGGATGAGATGTATAAGAGGAATATTTTTGATTTTGCCACATCATTTTGGTGAAAATTTTATTTCGTTTTTCTTTTTTTTTTGAATTTGTTTGACCAATTCTCCATTTACGCTACTACAATGATTCTGGTGGGTTTATGGCCAAATCTGCATTTTTGTGGAAATGCTGGGCGTTACACGGTCCTGGCTGTGGGGCTACTCGGCAAAAGTGCTTCGCATTAAAATCTTCAGTCCTGGCCGAAGGTGCACGTGTGGTTCTATATGGTTGTCTCTGCTCCCTCACTGCGAGGACAACTCATTTGAGCGTGAGAAGGTACAATCACTGGTCAAAGCATTTTAAAGGGACACTAAAGGCGACAAGCAACTTGGCTTCAAACGAAAGTCTGACCTTCCGATAGCCATGTTAGCATTTGATTCGGTGCCTAAAGATACCTTAGTTGCTGAGAAATTGCTAATCAAGCACTGACCAAATACGACGCAAACAGCGACTGCGTGCAGCCGCTGTTTGCGTCAGGATAAACCTGAAACAAGTGAACCTGAATATAACGCTACCACGTACCGAGTGGTTTGGTCAGTTTCGGTCAAATCAGTCGTGCTTTCCCGAACTCCCACCGTTCTTTGCAGCTCCGGACCACTAAGCAAAAGTGTCCCTTCATGGGACCAGAGATCAGTATTGACGCTTTGTTGAAGAAAAACGATGGCTGTGCAGGAACCTGCTGATCGATCTTGTGTGCAAGTTTTTAGCGACAACACGACGACATCAATGTGCAAGAAACGGCCTAATGAAAATTTGAATCTCCCGCCCTGAGGCCGCTTCTACGAGTCTCGCGGAGAAGCATGCAGATGGCGCCACGCGGCCGCCTAGAGGCAGAAATGCTTCCAACTCGTTCGCGCCTCTCCAAACACACAGAAACATCCCCTCGCGAGGGGCACGATCAAATGCAGAGCATTTCCGGGGGCGCACGACGTTAAGTAGTTTGCGTTACGTTAATGTTGTTGCACTCGTGGCAACTGCTGACGAGAGAGCGCTCGTCAGCAGTAATGTGAATGAGTCAACCATATAAGGCGCATCCGTAGCGTCGCGTTTTGTGTTGGCTTTGTGGCGCAGTCGGTACAGCAACAGGTTCATTGCGTTCCGCCCGCGGGGTCGAGGGATCGAAACCTGGCGCCGGATGGTGTTTTTTTTTAATATATAGTAGGGACAACGACGGTGCGGACTACGGACGCCAACGCGGGTGACATCGTGAGTTACTGAAATGCTCTGCATTTAAAAGCGTAAACGGGCTAACTCTGCAGTGCCTCTTGCTTCTTCGGAAAGAAATCTATAATTAGCGCAGTAAAGGCACTTGGTCGCTATAATGGTGTATTTGTACATCATTGGCGCAAGGAAACAATACTGAATTCCAAAAAAAAAATTCTATATTACACCGTCTTTCCCTATTCACACTCTAGGCAAGTGGCATAAGAATGGTATATTAGTAGACATATAGGTAGGTCATTAATGTCTCCCATGTAGGTCACGGGTGTTTGCTTGCTTGTTGATGATGTTATCTTGTTATGCGGATTTACCTTATGAACCACCATAGCAATTAACAGGTCGAAATTAATTTCCCATTACTCCGTTTTTTAATGCAGACACAAGCAGAAAAACACGGGCGAGCGGCCGTTCCCGTGCGGCAAGTGCGACTACCGGGCCGGGAGCCGCAGCAACCTCAAGCGCCACCAGAAGACACACTCGCACTTCATACCGCCGAGCCGTGGAGAAGAAAAAGAAAACGAAGAAGGCGTGAGTCCGCCAGGAGACAATACCGGCGGCCGCACCCAACCAGACGAGTCCATGAAGGCGGCGCTTAGTCCAATAGAGCGCCCCCAACATTACGACCAACGAGCCCAGGTTTGGAGGGCAGCGCAGATCCTCGTACAGTACTCCCTAAACTGCCACGCCAAAAAAATCGCACGGGAATTCTGATAATTTTTCATGAAGACGTGAGCAGTGTTATGCCACCCTTCTCCGTTCCGCCAACCTATGTGTTCGTTTAAATGTACTGTTACATAAGGTGTTTCGTTTTCGGGTTTTATATTTTTTCAAAAACGGGGAAAGGGGAAAGAAGGGGGTAAAAATCGGGTGCTATTTTTCGAACTGATATTCGGGAAGAAATCGGGTGTTTTTGCAAAACCATTTAGAAATTCTGTTTTTTCGGGTTAAATTGATAGATGTACTAAGTACACTCCGTTTATTTTAGGTGGTATCACGAGCTTTTCAACTCTTGCGCGCTAAAATTGATGTTTCTTTCAAGGTGGTAATCAGGGGGGGGGGGGGGGGGGGGGAGGACTTCAGGGTTCTCATTAAAACGCTCTTCGAAATTTGGCATTTTTCTGGAATGAATAAATAGTAACAGTAAATAGCATTGCTAACTTCTAGCAAATGAACATTTTATTCCCGATAAGGTGGCCATCGATTGTTGCCTCATTCTTGTTTACATACATTATTGTGATCTGTTTGCGCAACTTGTCGGTCCTCATTCGAGGCCTGTCTGATCGCTGAACGTATCTCAACTGGGAGAATGTTCTCTCGACAACACAGCTTCCATTAGCGAGGCACAACAATGTCAGGGTAGCCTTTGCCAGCCGGAGGTTGCGGGTGGTAGAGTCGTTCCAATAATCAATGAGTTTGGAATGTCTATTTCTGCACTTGCTTCAAGCAAGTACTTGGTGAGAAAGGCGGACCGTCAGACCACAGTTGTGCACATCGTTCTCTTGAAAAGGTCCATTCGGGGAGAAATCAGGATTAACCGAATCTCCTGAAACATGTTCGGGGTGTAAGAATCGGCCAAAATGGGGTTTTACCCAAAAACGAACAACCCTAATATACAGAGTAAATGAAAAGAAGCCGGATAAGGAGTTTCATCGGGTGTATGTTCCGGCAAATCCACCAGCAGTACAAAGTTTACTCCGCACAGAGGAGTGTGTAAAGCACTATACGCCTACACACTCCGTCAACCAAGTGACTGTGCACATGTAAATACGAAGCGATAACATACCATTGCTCCGACCGAGGACGGAGTTAAGCACATAAACTCCAAAGAAAAAACTCCGGCTGAGGAGATTCATACCGGTAAAAGCTCCGTCAACGAGCGGAGTTAAAGGACGAGCCTATCGCGAGATCTCGGCGCAAACGAGAGGGCGGTCGTCAAGATGGCTGCCATTCCCGGTGGACGTGCAGTGAGACAGCGAGCTCCGATACAGAAAACGTGGACTGTCGCTCGCATTTTCCAAAAAGTGACGACCTTGTCGTTTAAAAGGCATACAAGAAATGAATGTATCAGCAAGATCAACCAAGACTGTTCCCGACGCATCGTGTGGTGCGCGCGTCCGCTTCGCGGTGGTGGAATGTGGTGGTGCTTGCTTGCGGGAGCACGAACAGGATACTTCAAGTGCGATCGGATCAACAACCAGTGTAGGACTCGTCGACGCATAAAAGTGTTACGCTGTGAAAGCAACCAATCTTCCTACATCGCAAGGTGGATGTCGAAAACGGTAGGGAGGCTTCCTGGCCTGGGCTTCGTACTTCGGCAGGCGCATATTCGATATAATCAGCTAACACCGTGATGTTTGTCAAACCCTGGAATTTCAATTTTGATTTAAAAATGCAACCCGCCCGGTCTGAAAGTGAACGCGTTTATGCCTATCTGCAACCATTTGCTAAAAGCGACCCGCCTAGAGTCTTCATTCTTTCTAAATAAATATTCCAGGAGCTGCGCTTTGCTTCAAACTATTAGTCGGTTAAAGAGAAAGCAGTCTTTTGCGCAATAGCCCCACCGTTTCCAGTGTTCAGATTACATGTTTTTGTGGTAAGCAACACATTATTGTACAAAGTGGCTATACATATTTATTTATTTATATGTGTTTTCTTAGCCTAAATTTCTTCATCCTCCTTTATATCCCTGAGTTTCCAGTGTCAGAAAAGCTCTAAACGCACCGTAAACACGACGCGAAGGTGTTGCATCAAGCAGACGTCGCCCGCCTGGCCGCCCGTCACGCGGAGTGAAAATGGCCCCATCGTTTTCGGGAAACGGTTAAGAACGTCGTACCGTAATCATCGAGGCACTTCCGCGTGCCTCCGCCGTTTAGGGAAAAGCAGCAAAGTCGACTGGCACCGAGAACGTGGTTTTTACGCAGGTAAAAATGCCGTCATCTTGTTTAAATTCTCGCAGTGAAATTTCTATTTTTTCGTCTTTGGTCTTAGTGCCATTTTTTTTTACATTTTCTTCATGTCTGAATATCCTGCTTATTTTTTTTCTTTTGGTGAGCCCTCGTTTTTTTATATATCATACATCGTGTGGATGGCGCGGATTTTCGGTAGTTTTATTCTGAGATGGCTAGTCAAAGGATTCTTATAAACTGTTACAAACTTTATAATAATGGTGCTCGTTAAATATGGCGCTGATTTTCATTTGTTTTATGTTTTAAGTAAACCGCATGGTTTAAAGAAAGAACAGACCTCACTTCCACTTTACAACATGTAGTCACTTTCTTTGGAATTCACGCTAATGAGTGAGTACAATAGGTACCGATGTGGCGGGCTTCTTTTGGAGCTACATATAAAATGTCTCTGAGGTTTCAACGAGCCCAAGCTTCTATGGCTATGGGGTGCGCCGTAACGGAGGAATTTTGACCGTCTGGGGGTGTTTTATGTGGCGAAAATATCGGCACACGAGAATTCTTGTTTTTTCGCGTTTATAAAAAAAAAACGCCTGCTGTGGCCGGGATCGAACCAGCATCCTTCGGCTCAGTAGCCCAATCCCGCTGGGCCACCGCGTGGCTGGTAGCCGCAAATATTTTCTACTGTGTTTCATGTGTGTTCAACTGATTGGTACTTGATTTGAGTTTGATAAGATTTCGTTCCCCATGTGACTTTGTCTCTACTATCGTATGCATTCGTGTTCAATCTATGTATTTGAGTATCACGTGATGTTTTTCTAAACGTAAATATCTTATTTTGTTGTGCAGTTGATGTGCCCATACTGCGACAATGAAATAAATGTCTATTTTGTTCTTTTCAAGTCTCTGTACTGCATGGCTCAGCACCGTTCACTTCACTTCACTAAATACTTCACTAGACACTCGAAAAAAATTATTTGTGGCTGTAGCGGAGCTTTCGGTGACATGAAACGCTCCGCAGGGTGCTTACACATCCCCGCCTGCAGGAGTGTTCTGAATAGCATGAAATGCTCCGCTGAATGCCAGAAAAAAAAACTCTCCTCAGGGGAGTAATGGACAGCACGAAATACTCTGCTAAATGCCCCAAAAAGCTCCCCTTCCCAGCGGAGTAATAAAGAAAAAAATACTCCGCTAAATGCCTGAAAGACCTCTCTCCTAGAAAAGTTTATAAAATACTCATCTTAGATGAGTATTGATGACGCGTCTTGTCATCTTAAAGTGTAAATAAAACTCCTTATTCGGACTGCGCTAGAGGACAAGCCATTCACTCCGTATCCGTAGTCTTCCCGTTTAAAGCATACTATGAGCACAAGCACGTGACTGCTACAAAACTGCTACAAAAGACACGTCGCACGACACGGGGCGAAGCTGCCATGGTGGTAAAAAGTTACAAAGGGTTGATTTGTGGGTGTCTGAAAAGGCGACATAATTCTGACGCTCCCTGTCACACTCTGTGTGAGAACGGAGCAGGACGATTTAGAAGTAGTTCGGATATGGGTGTATCACAAATAAAACGTTTGAATGGATGGTGTGTTATTGACGGAATTTTAGAAGGGTAAAGAAGATCCACGTATGTTCGCTGGTGATCTAGGGACCATTTATCGCACTCGACATATAGGCGTTGTACAGGGCTAGTACAGAGAGCGCACGACGCGAGGCGTAGCCCCAAGAGGGGCACTGGGTCTAGCATTTTCAGCGCTGTTTCTGATGCCGACCCATAAACCACACTCCCATAGTCCAAGCGGGATCCCACCAAGCTTGTGAAGACACGCAAGAGGAGTTGCTTGTCCGCACAATAGGAGTGGTGTGAAAGGATCTTAAGTTTATTGCTTCGAGGCATTTATGGTTTAGTTGTTTGATGTGAGGAATGAATGAGAGTTTTTCGTCTAATATGACTCCTAAACATTTGTGTTCCTTTTTTACAGGAACCAAGTCACCATTCAATTTAATTTCAGGGTCGGGCTGCAGATACCGCGCCTTTTGACAAGACGAAGCAGGTACTTTTCCCAGGATTAAGCCTAAAACCGTTTTGATCTGCCCACCGAGAAAGCTTGTTTACCCCAAGCTGGACCTGTCGTTCACATATGGACATATTACACAATTTTAATGGTATTTGTATGTCGTCTACATACATCGAACAAGAGACTGTTGTTGGCAGTGCCTTCAGAACCGAATTCATTTTGACTATAAACAAGGTGCAGCTCAAAACGCCACCTTGAGGCACGCCATTCTCCTGCACGTGAACGTCTGATGAGAGTGCCGAACCAAGTCTGACGCGAAATGTTCAAAAGACAGGTAACTGGAAAGGGCGTTCAGCATGTTACCCGATATACCAAATGATTGGAGGTCTCTAAGGATGCAATAGCGCATTCAGTATCAAATGCCTTTTCAATATCGAAGAACACCGTTATGCAATATTGTAGTTTCGAAGTTGTACCCGAGTGTAAGACGCATTTTACACAAATTCTACGGAAGTGTACCTCAGCATCTTATGTGTAGCCTTTCATTTCATGTATCTCGGTATTCGTATTCGCAAATATTTTCTTGGGTAAGTTGTTCATTGCTGGGATCGCGTGTGTTCTGATTTGTTTTAGTCATGACTATACCGAACAGGGCCCCTTCCGGTTGCCGAATGCGATAGTCTCGAGACCTATCTTCCTTCAGCGCGCAGCACAGAATTCGCGTCCTGTACAGTTTAACAGTTCAGTTTTCCCCAAGTACGTTCGGCAATGCACGACACACACTGTCAATTAGGTACAGTTTAAGCGTTATATCAATTGTACATGAGAAAGGCGATATGAGAAATATTTATTCACACAGAAACCCATGCAGTTTTAGGCATTATTCGGCGAACAGGGGAATCACATAAAGGCAACACACAGAACACCCAACACGCACACACACACATTGTGAGATTTCCAAGAAATGTGAAAGGTTCTTTCAGTAAGTAAAGGTTATTGCAGCGAGGCTGTGCTTCGCAGCAATCAAAAAGTCAATTGAAGCGGTGAATTCAAGCCGCCAACAAAGCGACAACGGTCGAGTGTCACTATTCATTGCCTGGCGCTGTACACGACGAAAAAAGGAAACCTCGGCTCAGCTAGAAAAAACAAAACAAAAAAACCAAGATATCCTTTCACAGCCAGGCGCTGGTAGAGCTTGGCGGAGCTTCGCTGTCGTTCTTGGTTCTTTTGCTTTGCCGGTGGGCTTGAGGTGATTTGTTGCAGTGTTGACCTTTTGACCTCTTGACATCTTGCCTTACCCCCGTCAAAAGGTTACCGCTCACTTCCTGTTCATGCGGGTTGGTCTTTTGGTGGCGCTTCAGATTGCTGCGGCTCCCGGCCCGGTATAGTCGCTCTTCTCGCACGGGAACGGACGCTCACCCGCGTGCGTCTGCATGTGCCTGCATTAAAAAAAAACAGAATAATGAGAAATTAATTTCGCCCTGATAATTGTTCTGGTGGCTCACAAGGTAAATCCGCATGACAAGATGCTGATAACAGAAGAACATTATCAGAAAACAAGCCACACCCGTGACCTACACGGGAGACTCTTCGTTCCGCATGCTGTTTCAATTAAATGAAATTTTAAAAAAGCCTGTATAGGTTGAGTCAAGTTTCAGTATGTTGATTTAAATTAGTTGTAGATTGGGTTTAACTTAGAGTACGTTGGGTTTATGTTTGCTTACGTTAGGTTGCAGCCTTTTCACGTAGACGGTGTGGCGGAACGACCTGCAAACAGACTCTACCGACATACATACACTATGTTCCGTCATATGCCACCTTCTTTACAATTCCTGCCAACAACAAAATACTTGTGATTGTGGCGGTTTAACGCGCCGACGCAACGCTGGCGACGAGGCGCGCCGTAGTGAAGGGCTTCGGATTAATTTTGACCACCTGGAGATCTTTAACGTGCGCCGAAATCTCGAGCAACGAAAGACTTACGCCCTATTCTGCGGCAAGAGTCGTCGTGGTTTGAGGGAACTTTTCGTGGCGGCGAATGACAGGCATACGATGCACTTCCTCTTTTCGCTGGTAAGGGCCAACTGAGACCGTTCCGAACGCCGTGTTCCTAAGTTCAAGCTGCCACACGTCGTATACCGCGGGCCAATAGCTTCGTACCTTGCCGCAGATATTATACTCAATCTTAGCTGATAAAAAATTACCCGCGTATTTGCTTGCTTTACTGCAAATGTCGTCGAAAGACGACATTCCTGCCACGAAAACCCCCTCCTCTCCCTCATCCCACTCCTCACGTTCTTCCCCTCCGCCGTCGCCTCTCCCATAAGGAATACAATGGAGGTTTGCCCCATGCATGCAATCCACTTTTCCTGTATTCACGCTGTTAGAACGCTAACCTGCAGGGAACTGTTACACTCCTGCATACGGGAGTGCGAATAAGGAAATCATAAAAACAAACAAACGTGCACTATGCCTTGCATCTCCACAAAAATCCGTAATGTGCGAAAGTAAGGTAGTTGTCGCGATAACCAAAATGTGCATCGTTGGCAAAAAGAAACATACGAAAACTATAAAACGGGAAAAAAAACCATGCACCCCGTCTAAGATGGTTGAACGCGAAGCTTTCTCGTGACGGATTCTTTGGTGGGCCAATCCCACACTGCGAGTATGCGCTGCTCCGGAGGTATACGTACCACTTTAGAATACCCACAGCAACTCACG
Source organism: Haemaphysalis longicornis (assembly GCA_013339765.2). Lineage (NCBI taxonomy): Eukaryota > Metazoa > Arthropoda > Arachnida > Ixodida > Ixodidae > Haemaphysalis > Haemaphysalis longicornis. The sequence continues at coordinate 217,471 of CM023457.1, read as the reverse complement.
GGTGTGAACTCCGTAGGCCTAACGTTTAGGTTTGGAGAGTGCGGCGCGAATCGGTACCTGCTGCTTGGAGTTAGCTTCGACCATGTCGAAATGGAGCAGCTGTAATGGATAGACGCCGGCTTCACAACGCTAGGGGCGCAGGTTCGATTCTCGCAACGGGAGGAGTTTTTCTTTTTCACTTCACCAACGATCATTCATCATTACTGCCAGAGAAAGTTGGCTTTCCTGCAGGGCGTATTTTGATGCAACAGCTTCAGTGAGGGCACTAAAGCATCGCTTGAGTAAACCAACGTAATTTCAGACGCAATGCGAAATCTGGCTACGTCATCGCAAGAAAAAGTAAGAATTTTTGGCACCAGTTGACGATTCTCCAAATTTATGTGCTTTGTTTCGTATGGTAGAAACCAGTCCAAAGTGAATTGCTAATCAAAGTGACGCTGGATTCTGCGGCTGCATGCTTATTATTTCGCCTCACAGGCTCCCTTTGTGCTAATACAATGTGGACGAGTACGAGCCGCGCGGACAGTTCGTTTTCAGCGCAACAAGAAGCTTGGCAGTGCTCACCTTCTTAGCCAGGAAGCGATTGATTGAATCGAATGACGCACCAATCATAACTTTCGCTTTTAGGAAGCCCAAAAAGCGTCTACGGTTTTAGAAAGCACCCGCAGCGAACACCTGCCACTGTTTCCGCGGCGGCCCGCCAAGGAGGCGCGACAGAGATACGCCAGCGGCAGCGCAAGGACTCCTCCTGTAAAGTTGGCCGCCGCTCGCGCCTGAGAGCCGAAGGAGAAGCCCGGCGCCGCTGCAGAAGGCGACACACCCCGCCGCGCAGTCTCCAGTCGACGGGGAAGTTCACGCGCTGTGTTTCAAAAGCCGCGCGCAGACGCGCTAACATCAGTTTTGTGCTTTGATTACCGGGCAGGCCGGTCAAGGTTGTTTAACGCAACGGACGCATTTATAGCCGCCTCACTGCACCGCCAATGGAGGTATACTGTAAGCAAACTGCTATAAGCAAACTGCCAGTCGAGCCTGGGGTGGGGGGGGGGGGGGGGGGGGGGGCAGTTTAGCCATTTAATCCTAATCTGAACTCTCCCATCTTAGGCAAAAGAAGCTTTACCAAATTTTTACATTGGTAAGTGTAACAGTGCTGTACACGTTTCTCTAATCCTAATTTTGAAACTAGTTCCCGTCACAAGTCCCTTTAATGCGAAAGGAACGAGTATCAGTTGCACTTTGTTCAGTTAAAAGTGTCGTTACATTAACGTTACATTTTATTAAAAAAAAATAGTGTCGGATAATCCTGAGCCGAAACTGAATGAGCAGTTTAAAACTGACGTAGAACTTTTATATTGTAGGTATATGAACACCGCCGGCAGCAGATTATCTGGAGATAAAAAGAATGCAAAGAGACGCTACTACACGAATTTTTTTCAGGGAGCACCGGACATCCTCCACACATGTCTAACTGCCACTTGTGTGCTCGTATATTTCAAGTGCAACACGTACGGCACTTTCCAGTTCGGTCTTCAAATGCGCAGGCAGGACAGTGCGCTTCAGATGTGCAACTAGAAAGTTGCTCACACGCAGGAACTTAAGTCTCTTACGCAAGAAACCACATCGACAGGAACAAAATACAGGTGTTTAGCGAATGCTGATTCAAAATTACAGTATGAGTGCACATTGAAAAAAAAAAAAAAATCCCAGAATAGATATTCGCAATGATAGAGTCCCTTGTTTGAACTCAGCAAGAGTTGCATCGCGATATTGGAGTAGGACTGACGAACCCGTTTTTTCGTCAACTCTTCGTTGGCAATGCTGAAGAGCCGTTCCACCTAAGCTCCTGAAGGTAAATGAGAAAAGCAAAATGCGACAACCTGGCGAACATCACGAAACTGGGTTCGCCCCGTGCATGAGAAAGTTTACGGCGGCGCGCGTGCCGTGGGGCGATACAACGTCAGAGGTCCGATTCGGTATGCAGCTTTCAGAGACCGTTGCTGTTGCGCGTGACATCTAGCTCTCGCCTCTCTCTGGGCGGCAGCGGCAACATTTCAAGAATCCGAGGCTCGGAACTTGACGCCTTGTTTTAGGGGCCGAAGCTCCTTCGGGCTCGGGCCGCCGGCGTCTCATACTGTCGTATTCTCATGTGGCGACAGTACTAAAACACCGGTACACTGGTTTTCTAACACCTCGCGCTAGAACGTTTCATTTCCATGGGCAAAAATGCGTACGGGGGAGGGGGCGGGGGATTAAAAGAAATACGAACAACGGAGCACACAGCATCCGACGCATGTCGCACCGTCTGCCTGCACTGTCAATATAATCTGCGTGCATGTGCAGTTCTTTCAGGGTGTTTGAGAGCGTGGCCTATACTGTTAGGGGAAATGGTTGATCACGAAGCGACGCCGGCGCCTTTCACGCTGCGTCGCCACTGAGCAGGATGATCGTTGAAGGGCATGCATGCTAGTTGCAATCAGCCTGCTGCACGCTTGGCTCCCGAATGCAGTAGATAACAGGAAGCTCAGTGGCGACAGAGCATGAAAAGACACCTTAAAATAAACGACCGGCGTCGATTCTTGATCAACCCTTTCCCCCAACACTCACAAACGACCTGAAAGAACTGCGCATGCGTGCTGTTTACTGACAGTGCAGCCAGACGGTGCGACATGTGTCGGATGCTGTGTGCTCCGCTGTACGTATTTCTTTTAATCCCCCCTGTACTGATAGAACACACCGGGACACTCGTTTTTCGTTCACGCTTGCTTTCATTTCTCTCCGTTCTCTCTTTAACTTTAAAATTTTCGGTTCTCCGTTTCGAATTTCAATTCTCCTCCGTATTCGTAATTGGGATGTCGCGTATATCAACACGCGCCGTGTGGCAAGCGAAAACTTTGAAGTAGCTACACTTCGTGTAAAATGGGTACGCGAGCCTCGTTTCGCCTGATGAGGTAACACCGAAGGCATGGCAGTAATAAACGAACAAGGTTCTTCTGTGACCCGAGAATAAAAAACACAAAACTAGCCGGCGCTTCCCCATAGGCCGGTGAAAAGAATGGAACGCAACCCTAGGAGAACACGACGACAGACATCTCGTGACGACAGTTGGCTGGGCGGTGCAGTGGAACAGTGATCACAAGTAATGGAGGCGCTATCCTTAACACGCTTGTCGGGCAGCTACGAATTCCGCCAGTCGTGGCCAGGCAAAGGGGCCACTTACTCGTGTTCTTTGGCGACCTCGCGTCGTCCTGCTGTCCGGGTCTGTACGTGCTTTCCGTCTCTTCCACGGGTCAACTCGCCACCGCCCCGTCAACGCGCAACTGAATGCCCCCCTTGGCTTCTCTGGCCCACTGTTATAGGCGCTACTATCTGCCTATGCTGCGCGCGCATTCTGCGTAGAAGATTGGTATCTCCTGCCGGCAGTGAACTATCAGGGCTTCGTCGTGTGTGATGCTCGCTGTGCCCTGCGGTCGTCATGCACGCATGCGCACCACACCCTGAGCTGAGGTGGCCCACAACTTACAATCCATGAATACCCTGATAGCTGGCTTGGGGTGTGAATCTTACGTCAAGTTCCTGGCGACGAGCAACAGGGGTGGGACGCCACACGCTTTTAAGGGGCCAGGGGGTACAAGCAGGCTTGTCTGCCGGAGGTCATAGCTTCTCGCTCTTTTAGACGGGACAATCATGCTTTTCGAGATAGCAATACACACGCCACATCGCGTAGATGTTTTTGAAGTGCTACAACTACTGGTAAACACGACCGTCAACGCAGGCCTGAGTTGAGCTTCCCTCACATTGTTGACAGCCCGTCATAAAAGGCGGTCAGAAAGTTTTCTTGCTACGAGATTGCTCAGAAGCCCTCTAAATAACTACTCAACTCGAGTCACGGACGACAATGAAAAGTTCATGAACTATACGTACACAAACCGTGGAGGAAGCACTCCCGACCATGAAGCTACTCTAGCTCGAACAACGTCTCTCTCTCTCTCTCTCTCTCTCTCTCTCTCTCTCTCTCTCTCTCTCTCTCTCTCTCTCTCTCTCTCTCTCTCTTATATATATATTATATATATATATATATATATATATATATATATATATATATATATATATATATTATATATATATATATCCCTTTTTTTGCGCAAGGAAAGCAGATCGGTTACGTCGAAGATGATATTTCTCAAACGCTCGAACTGAGGAAGATTTTAGTATTTTTGCATTCAAGTGGTACAATTGGGCTTTTACCCTTTGCCGCAATGCATTTTGAAATTCTCTGCCGCAATTACCCAATGTTCCACTTGGTAGCTTCTGGCAAGCTCCCTCTCAGTTTATAATTCTGCGAGGTCTTATTGCTTCTCCCCAAATAAACTCGTTTCCAATCTGCCTGGTGCCCTTGAGTTCGCAGGTTATTTATTATCCACCGATGCTTTTTCTCCGGAATGCGATGTCTCTTAACAGCCGCTGTGCGAGTTTTAAGTAGTAGCCCGCGACTATTAGATTATGCCGCGAAGCAACGTACTCCAAACCTGCATGCGTACCGGGACCATTGATCCATATTTAAAGCGCAGACGGACGATACACAACAAGAAGACGACATGAGCGCTTTGTTTTCGTGTTGTCGTGTTAAGCGCACATCCAACTAGCTCAACTTTCCGTTCTACAAAAACATTGAAACTAGCCAATGCGAATCAAGCACGCGCTGACAGCAAGATTAGCGAAATTTTTCACCGAATTTGTTGCGCCCAAAAACAGCAAAGTACCCAGGATTTCAGTTTGGGATGAGTGGAAGAGGGGGGATAGCACGAAGGACCAGGGAAGTAAACTAGAAACAATAAAATAAGAAATAAAAAAACAGCCAAAACAAGCAATTTATTCAAGGAATAAGAAAAACATTGGGGTGATTGCGGCTGTCTATTTTTAAATAAATTTCTTTAGGGAGATTGCAAAACGGCTGCTTGCGGGGCGAGATCATGCATCAATGCCGCCTAATATACGTAGCGCGCGACACTGAAATATTCATCGGGAGATGGAAGGTCGTAATTAGGCGATGGGCATGGAGTCGGTGGCTTCGCCTGTTCAAAGGCCGTACAAACGCGCGCGCGCCGCCTCTCTAGCGCAGCTGTGGGCAACGGCAGCCCGGCTCTTGACGTTGCTCCGGCTGCGGCGGCGGATGGCGGAGCCCAACTGCGCAGGTGCGCCTCGTTCCGCAGGGGCGGTCGCCTCGCCCGCCTCGAGGGGATCGCACATTTGCTCTGCCACGACCGGACTCGACTCTCCTCCTCCCGCGCTCCGGGAGGAGTAGAGTCACAGAACAGGGGTAGAGTCGAGTTCGGCCGTGGGGAGCGCGGGAGGAAGAGAGAGGAGTTCGATCAAGGTTCCGTTAAAGGCGACCTCCTCGCCCTCCCCATGCGCGCATGCGTAGTCGTATTCCGGTAACGCCCCCGTAGCGTTAGCGGACTTCGACGGGCGCGGTAAAAGCGCCGTCTGTGGGCGCTGGGACGGCATGATGGTTTCTCCTTCGCTCTCTCGCTCTCTCTCGCAAAGACCTCCCCTCACTAGAGCCTCGGCCGGACCCGACTCTCCTCCTCCCGCAGTTGAATCCGGCCGTGCTAGAGCGAAGGCACGCGGGTGTTCGGACGACCATCGCGTGTCTGTAGGCCGGCTCCTCGGAAGAGGGCAGGAACCGGCGTTGCGGGCCCACCCTGCTGATACGCGCAGCTCCCCTGCGGAGGGACAAGCTATGCGGCGCTGCTTCTCCATATTTTTCGCAACATCCTGAGTGCCCTCCACCGCCAGCCACAGATATGCACGAGAATTTTGCGGATTTTCCGTGATGGCCAGCGCATACAAACAAACAAAAAAGACAACAAGCGTCGGAAGCAGGACACGTAACGTGTGAGAAACAAGAGCTTCGCGCTAATTCTGCACTGCAGAAGATAACGTGAGGAACAACACGTTGTCTCTCTAAAGTACGTAAAGCAGGAAAAGTACACAGTGCATCGCATCTTATCGAACGGCATAAACCACAATTGTCGCAATAAATTCTTTCTTGTAGCAACTTTTTTGCTATTTCTCCTAGTAAATGTCAGGTTCGATGTTCTTCTTGATGTTGTTGAAGATGATGATGATCTGCGTTGGGTGCCTGATGGTAGCGGCACTTGATGACACGACGACGATGGTTGATGGAGGGTTTTTCAAAACTGTATATTTACACCGAAGACATATACAGAAGATTGACAGACTGAAGATAGAGTTAACAAAGTAAGAAATAAAATGGGGTTCTAGGTCAGCTAAGACTTTGTGCATGCGGCACCCCCGTCAGCGACGGACCCTGACCTTAAAACTACCCAAGTGGTGAGATCCTCCCTAGCCTGACCTGGCTAGCCCGGCAATACGCCGGCCGTGCATAGCACATTAAAACCTTGAGGATTCGACCCCGAGACCTCGTGTCTCGTGGTTTTGATGGGTTACTTAGGCCCCATCCCCGATACACAGGCCAATCAGTATCTCCTGGGGACCTGATTGGATGGATTAGTGAATCCGGGCCTAAACCGTGGCGGGCAACGCCCCTCCGTAACCCTCAAACGCTGGTCACTCTCTCCCACCAGAAAAACAAGGAAGAGATTAAAAGCGAACCAAGCAAATACAACAAACACTCAAACATCCGAGGAAACCAAAACAACCTCCTTGGAGGAAACACGTGCAAGCGCCCGGGGCAAGCTTCTAGGCACGCCGCCTCCCTTGCCCGTTCCCACGCCCGCACTTTACGCGTATAACGCCTTGTCCAAAGTTGGACCGACAACACAAACGCGGGGTGACCCGTATCCGTTTCTCTTAACGAACGCAGCGCGCCCTCGCGGTTCCCCGCCATTGACAGGCGATCCTCGGCAGAAACCATATGGGGCGCGCGGACCCCGCGGCGTCGCATTCCCAACGAAACATCTTCGCACCTCCTTAGTGTGCGCGCGGGCCAACAAAGACCCAACCACGGCCCCAATCGGCCGCCGACAAAGCACGGTTGACAGCCCCTTGCTCCCCGTTATCAGAAGCGCGTCGGGCCACTTTGTTTTACAACCGTCCCTCTGGCTAAACGCGCGCGCAGGCGGCCCCCGAAGCGACCGCCACCGCGTCCACGCAAAAGCTCATCGAGCATCCGACCCGCGGTTTCCCACGCTCGTACTGTGCTTTGCGACTCGCCGCTCAAAACAACGCCACAGCACAGCTGAGGCTCAAGACAATTCGTCTCCACGCAGGCGGCATGATCCTAAGGCCGCCTGCTGTTGACAGGCTGGCTGCCAGAAAGCCCTTCAGGCGCCCTTCAGGGAATCGCCGCTTCCCACGCTTTTGACTTTGCAGCGTCGCTGGCGCCTGCAACCCTTACACTCCTGTTTTATACTGGGTGAACAAAATTAAGTAGACAGGTTCTTTTGAAATTAGGCGCTTAGCTTTACGTGAAGACCACTTCTACAGTCAGGTTATGTGCCCCTAGGGACGCAGAATGAGGTGGTAACTATTGATGACGCTGGCTTAATTACTTAAACTTGAATAATTAACTTTTTACTGGCTTCAGCATGCAGGCATGTTGGTATAGAAAAGTTAGACGCGATATACGCAGTTTCATGCGGAAGAATTCTTCTAGCGCATCCGTATACTCCGAGATATTGAACTGCCAAGTTTAATTGCCGTTCGCATGATTACGCACGCAAGACAGTGGCGACCGGCGCAAAGCTCATCCATTTTGTCCTGTGTGTCGATAGCGGTTCCGCCTACTGCAGATTGCGATAACGCCAGCCAAGACTGAAAGGGTGCCAGTTATTGCTTTTGCCTACATTCTTAGTCAATTCCTGGTTATAGGACCCGCATGCGGGCGGGCCGCCGCGTCAATTCAAAGCCGCTTCGAAAGCGACAGTTCAAGCAGTGGCAGTTGAGCGCTCGCGGACCGCCAAACACGCAGCCCAACGTTTAGGCGGCCCTCTATGGGCAGTGTCAGCCGGCAAAGTGCTGCACTAACAGTTTTGATGCTTACGTGTTTGTTCGTAACTTCCATTGTTTACCCGCCAATCTTACTGGTATAAAAAGAACGTGCACTAAATTTAAGCGCAAATAGTTCATTATACAAGCTTTATAAGGCTTTCCTAACTAGCGTTGGATTTTTCCGGCCCTCAGCCAATCGTATACAGCTCCCAATACGTCATGTGTTCTAGTGCAGGAAATCGGCTAGTGCATCTCATGGCCATTTTTCTTTTTCGTAATTTTTTTGGCTTATTTGAGTGAAGTTTGTGTTAAAAGTGGTGATGATGGTTGGATGTTTATGACGCTAGGCCAACTAGGGCAAAGAGCGCCAAAACAGTGGTTAGGTAACAGGGGTGAAGACAAACTAAAATCACTCAACAACCACAACAACAAAAAAAGCAGTAACATCAGTAATCGACAATGATGATGGCTGGTGTAGAAGGCCAGGTGAGGATTCTTCGTGGCATGAAATTAGGTCGAAAAAACAATGCGTGGTGTGTTAAAAGTGGTGTAAGTCTTATATTTTAACGAGGCAATCTTTCAAATGAAGTAAACTTGCATTTGTATCTGCATGACCCCTATAAGTGCATGTTACAAGGAAACTGCTGCTTACAATTTGCATTTCTGCAGGTATCCTTACGGAATTTGGTCTGTATGAAAAGCTGGAGCCGGTGGCGCATGCAGGGCCCGCGGCTTGTCATCTATGGGGATCCGGCATACCCACTGAGGCCGCTCCTGATGAACCTTATGGAGGCTTGCCCCTGAAGCCCCACGAAGCCCGCTTTAACCGCCGACTGAGTACGGTGCGACAGGACCGTGGCAAGGTGGCCAATGAATTCGCCCTCGTTGACTTTCACAAGAACCAAAAGTTCTCACTGCGTAATGTGGGGCGTACGTACAGGGTCGCCACCCTCCTTGCGAACTGCCACACATGCTTGTACGGTAGCCCCCTTACAAAAATGGTTTCTGAATTTCTGTTGGCGTTTCATTGAGTTCTCATTGATTCAACGGGAAATCAACAGAAACTCAATGTTCACTGAGTTTACATATTGAGAACTCAATGAAATTTTCGTTGTGGTATGCACAATGATTTTTTAGTGTGGAGTTCTTGACTTTTTGTTGTATTCTCAGTGACTCATGGTGATTATTTGTAGGCAAGTCATCAGCAAATGATGCCCTATACTATCTGCATGCTGCAGCCAGGTGCATTGAAACTTTAATACCCGCTGTCCTGAATGTATCAGCCTAATTAGACAGCATCTTAGCATATTTTTGCGCAGTGTGAGACTGTGAGTGTATTAAATGAGTTGCATTTTTCAAGGGAGTTGCATTTTGTATAGGTAGCCAGCTTTCATTATGCAACTCCCAGCGCTTTCTTCTACCGTTACGTATATCCAAGCTGAAAATATGGCGACAATATCCATATACATGATATCATATCGATTTCAACGAGATGTCTTCTATATCACAAATATTTCAACGAATAGCTTTTACGACATCTTGTCGACGCCTTGAAGATTCAACGATATTTCGCAGTCCTCAACATCGTGAAGGTCCTATATCGCAAAGATTTCAACGAATTCTCGAATAAGTATAACGACATGTCTTTGATGATTGTCGATATACTGCAAAATTATAAAGGTCTGATATCGTAAAGAGTCAAAAAACATGTCGAAGAAGATCAACAACATGTTTATGATATAAAGATTTCAACGGTGAGTCCTAGGCGTTCTGCAATATACCTTCATGTAACATTGCACAAATCAGCCCTTCATGTCTTATGCTTTGTGTAACATCTGGCGGACAATATATGTTCTGCCTTGTCACCATTGGAAGCATGCAAGTACCAGATACAGCAAGAGATAAAGTACAGTACAAACTGATAATTTGCACTTTTAGTGGGATCGAACAAAATTCAAATACTTTAGCCTGTTGTTTTATCCATGTTTCTAGAGTGTATATTTCAATTTCACATATTCAGTTAACCCATCAATGACACTTTTCACTACTATAAAATATCTTCTGCTTCACCACGAGCTAAAAATTTGTGTCCACATGTCACTAAACAGCAGCGTCTATGTCTGGCACCCCATAGACGCTCGACGTAAACGTTTGCGTTCTGATATTTCCCTGAAGGGAAAAAAAAGGCAGGTAAAAGCATTATTGCAGTGAAGAGACGTAGGTCGCTGACCAAGTCAAGAAAGCGATTTAACGGTTTGGTGCTTGTTCACAGTGAGCATGTGTCGTGGAAAGCGAAGCTATATATTGGGCATTACGCGGCGCAATGAGTTTGCATATATATGGTGCAGATTTCCATCCATTATGTTGATAATGTTGGGCGTCATCTGAACGATGAGGGACTCGAGCAGTAATCGAGAAGATAGATTGCACTCAGTTGTCAGAATTTTGTCTTGTTCCAGTCGACCACGTGTCCCGTCCTCTCACGGTGCTCTGCCAGTGGACTTGTATTTGCATGGCCCTTGTTCACTTCGTTCCAGTGCTGCGTCAATCTTCTGTGCACATTGCCCGTTTCGCCAATGTACACTGATTTGCATTCAGCGCATGGAATCTAATAAACAATACCCAGAAGCTTGGAGCGTGAGAGGGGGTCTTTCACGCTGACAATGTCAGAACGCAGCTTGCTAGTGGGCAAATGCATGATGTATGCACTGCGTTTCTTGAAAATGTGTGCGAGTGTTTCACCGATGTGTGGGACGTAGGTAATTGCTGCACGTTTTGATGCAGTCCTTGTGGCTGCCTAAAGCATTATATTCAGAAAGAAGCGAAGAGGGCGACTAGCAGGAATCCGCTTTCACATTAGCAGGCAGAAGCGTCCACAAGGAAGTGTCAAAACGTGCTGCAATTCTCGTCCTACACATCAATCAAGCTTTTGCACGCATTTTCAAGAAACACATTGTGCACATCGTGCACGTGCCCACTAGCAAGCTATGTTCTGACATTGTAAACGTGAAAGACCACCTCTCACGCTTCAAGCTTCCAGGTGTTGTTTATGTTTTGAACGAAAAAAGTGCCATTTAAAAGTGACACCTTCTTCCTTGCCGATTTCTGATGCCTGATTGATCAGTTTGTGGGGATAAGTTTAGCGCATTGCTCACATGTCTAACCTGTATTTGTGCTCGAGCAGTCAAACGCTGATGTTAGCAGTGAAGTAGGTGAAAATTGTAGTTTGATTGTAGTTGTGTGCAGATTACCTACATTGTGTTAATTCGTAGAAAAGAAAAATTGAGGTAACCCTGCTAACCGTTCCGCATTGCGGCATTTTATTATGCGAATGTTAAGGAGTTCAGCTGCTTGTTAAAGGTGAAATAAACAGTGGTACAAAAAGAAGAGCATCTACTAAACAGAAATATCTTCCCAATCGCAGGATGCCAACGCTCCGCCTACCAACTTGTGTCCTGCATCGTTTCTGCTGGCTGGAGCGGCTCATGTAGCATTTTCCAGCTTCTCAAAGTTTGTGGTCAAGCGCTCCTCCAAGTGAAAGATGCCGCAGAGGGATCTTTTCTTATAATGCCACAATTTCACGTGCGCAGCAGCAAATTTACTCGTAAGGCTTTTTAAATATTCATCACCCAAGAGGGCATGTTACCTTCGTCTTCGGTGGAATGTGTCTGCACTCAGGTTATTTGTGATAGAAACAAGTGTACCACGTCGTGAGAGTCATTGAGGCCTTGTTGATTGTGCATGCTTCTGAAATGACATTTTCAGTCGGCTGAATACCTTCCAAATATTACGATTTGTGAACAAATTATGGTAAAAGTCATGATTAGTTGTACTACAGTGCAGGAAGGAAATGCCAACATACGTTTTAAGCACCTTTGATATTTCAGATCGTTGGCTGGTGAGCAATAAAACATAACTGAAATTTTTTAAAAGTAAAATCAAATATTCGTTGTCACCAGTGCATGACCACAGTAAAATCTATCTAGTCACCAAATTTAGAATTAGACACGAAATGCCAAGAAAAATAGGGAAATAAACTAGACAGCTCGCTACAATAAACCAATTCGTAAAATTCCTCAATGTCTATAAAGTGATGATTCAGGCAGTTTAGTTAAGATGTCAGTGGGTTTACACACCCAACTTGCAGGGAAGCACATGAGCTTTCAATATTAACATGTTTTTAGTGAAGACCGTCTTCCTTCATTAAGCTGCTTTGCACATTGATGCCAGTCTGATAAATGTAGTCCGGAATTTTTGTTATGATCAATCTTTGTAGGGGAACCATATATTTTTATATGATGTCGCTGTGTAGTTCTGAAAGTGTATACTAATTCCAATTTGTTGTGGTCAGGTTTTTTCAACTAATTCGTAGATTTTAACAATTATGGTATATTTTGTGTGCCTAAAGGAATGCCTCATTGGATGTTTAGCCTATGTAGTGTTGAAAGCGGACATTTTGCTTCGAAGTGGAATGTCGGGCTAGCAACACGGTACTTCGCGTGCTGCTCACTTTCATTCATGCCATTACTTTTTATATTATCATTTAAAATTAAAAGACCAACCAATTTGCTGTCGTTTTAATTTTCTCACCTACTTTATCTTTCTTTTTTTTTCAACTTTCTGTAAGGATTGACTATCCATATTTTTATGATACCAAGGCGTTGGACTGGGCTATCTGGTACATGTTTGAATGGATGAAAAACCATAGGAAAACCCAGGACTCAAGAAAACGACAGGACAAACTTGTGCCGTCATTCTGTTTTAACTGTTTCCTGTGTTTACCACTGGTTTTTTATGCATTCAAAAATTTTTTATGAGTTTGTTGAACAGTGATTAGTTTAGGTGCTCAAACAATTTTTGGATCCGAAGGCTCCCTGTAGCATTTATATAAGTGCTCTCTGCTCTTTTTTTGAGCCAATACCCCATCACCAGTCTTCATGAGGTGGTCTTTTGTAGAAATGAAGTTGAAATAAATATTTGTTTGCATTGCTTTACATGTTTTGAAAGAATTTCTTGTTCATTCTTGTTTCTTTCAACCCTGTTTCAGAATCCTGCTTAAGGCATTTCCTCTGTTATTTTTTTCAGAACCGGGAAGGGTGCCGCAAAAAATGTAGGTTGAGTTCCAAATAACCTACTGTGTGTATAGGCGCGTGCTGGCTTTATACCAGGCTTCTAAGCAGTATGGGGGCTTATTGAGTAAAACGAGTAACGTGTACAGTAAAAATAGAGTAAAACTATGTTCATTTAGACTTGGAGGAATATTTCTGCACATTTCTTACAGCTATATCTTCCCAATATTCAGATATGCGTTATAGTAAAACTGCACTCAAGAGGAGGAGGAGCTGCAGCAGGAGGAGGAGCAAAAACTTTATTTCACAGTCAAATCGAGCTGGTTAGTGGGCGGGGTCGATCAGTCCAGGACAAGAGTAAGAGTAATTTTCTTCAATTCATGGAACGACATCCTGAGTAAGCCAGGAATTGCTATTTACGTCTGAAGAGGTTGGAAAGCAATAAAGAGCTGCTTAGGCATATTCATTGGTTTTGGTTCTCGTTATACTGAAAACTGGCAAGCATACTATTTATTGCGTTCGTTAGCGAGTAGTCATGTCTCGTTAATATGGACGCCTCTGTTCCTCCTAAAAATCGTCCATAATGTGAATCGTCCATTCTAAAGATTCAAGGTTAAAAACACAAACATTAAGGAAGAATCGTTCAAGGAAATACCACGGTTTATTCAGCCAAAAAAACAAGGAGATGTGGGTTTGCAATAATGCTTTCGATCCTACTGTAGTGCCTAGAAAGTGCACCACGTCCGCTACTTGAAGTGCGCGTTCTGCGTGTCCCTCCGGTTTAATGTATGCGATAGCCGTCTCCAAGCCACGGCGAGCTTCACGTCGGGTGACGGTCGGTCTGTTTTTCTTCATCGGCTGCTTATGTCGGCCAAAAGCTATCCTCGAGTTGCTGGGACTGTTGAGAGGATCCGCCAACAAGCTCCTTTTTCAGCTGAGCGGAAAGCTCAGTCCGTTTACGCTTAACCCCAGCCATTGCCGCCGCCGAAACGACCACAACGACGTGTGGTGGTGGTGGTATGGTCGTAGCGTGGCTTCTGTGTCCGCATTCCTTTCGGCGTTTCTGAAAGAGATCACCGGGGGCAGAAAACAATCCAAAGCGACGTGATACCCGCTGGATCCCGTAACCGATGTGGGCATTACCTATCCTATTAGTATGAAGGAATAGAATAGAACATAATAGAATAACGCGCCGTCGTTATTCTCACTGCTCTCGCGCAGCACCGAGCTGCCCTGCCGAGAGACTCTGCCCACAACGGGTTCGAGAGCGAGCCACGACTCTCGCCGCGAGTGTACGTCGTCAGTCACTTCACATGGAAGCGGTACATATCATAGTACAGGGGTTTATTACGCGGACAACCACGATACAAACACTACACTGTACTACGCACCTAGCCCCTGGGCCATATACAGCCGTCAGCGTGTGCCCAGCCCGTAGTCGGGCAGCAGTTAGCGTCCGCCGGCGTTGGCCGGCCGCAACGCTCGCTGACGTAGGGGAAGGGGGCTCTCTGTGGCCGCTACACATTTCAAGCCGCTGGACTCGATCGGGCGGCATCGGCGCTCGTCCGCTGACCTTAGACGGCGCAAGCCGTCACATCGCGGACGCGGGGGCAACCCACCAAGAAGTGGAATATGCCCGCGGAGACTCGCCGGGCATCCTAGATAAACGCACTGACGCAAATCGAGGCATGCGCTAATCGACACGGTGGGTGCCGTGACCCACGGAAGTGGGAAACAACGGCCAATGCAAGAAACGGCCAGAAGTGGCCGAAGGGCATTTACGTACCGTGCGATCGCTGCGCGTCCCAAGGGCGGTCTCTCCCGGGGAGTCTCCTGCGCGCATCCCCCGTCGCCTCGTAGGGAGAGGAGGGAAGCGCGCGAGGATCGCCCACGCCCCACCAAGGAGAAGGACGTCGCTAGCGCCTCCTCGCCCGATATGAGGGGCTTGGCCCCCACACCGAAGACGCGCGGCTCCATCATGTGAGAGACTGCGAGTGCGCGAAGGGGCGCAAAAGCTGCATTCCGCCACGGAAAAGAGCAGTAGTCGTACGTCGCTTAAAGTGGGAGCAATGAACCCATATTTCTTCGCATCAGTCATTTTTCTATTTTGTTCTTTGTGCACCCGTGTCCATAATAACGAGACAAAAATGCCTGTAATGACCCGTTTCGACTGCGGCTTTCTATAATAACGGGGCAGAATTGCATGGTGAGAGACCGGTCGCCGAAACGTTCGTCCATTTTGCGGGGTATCCATATTAACGGGGTCCATATTATCGAGACATGACTGTATATCAAGCCTTCAACACCACACGATGGTCACGATACAAATTCGGGCCACAAGAGCCGCCTTCGAGTACTGTGGACAACGTTGTCTGCGTCTTTCCGCGGTGGCGTAGCACAAACCTCCTCATTGCATTTGCGTCTGAATAAACAACGCACGCTGTGGATATACACCTTCTAGCACGCAGCCATAACGAAAGCAAATTTGTGAAGAAGGTACTGTATACCTTACAAGCTGAAGAAAATATCCACACGAAGTTTGCGAGTCTCCTAAACATCCCCAAACATCCCCAAACCTCCTAATAGGGTGTTTGTGACGCTGCAGAAAAATTAATGCGTTGGGCAGAGAAAAAACATCCATCGGACACAAGTCAGCAACAATGAAAGAAATAGAAGACAGCCGTTTTATTTCCTGCTGTGCGATGCCCGTGAGGGGCCCGCTGCTTGGTGCGTAGCACTAGACTGTTGAGTCTTCATAAGATCACCTAAAAATACGGTAGGCTCCAAATAGGAGCGGGCGCGGGATAATTGCATCGATATGTAAATAATAAACATCGTGTATATAAGTGTATATACAACCACCCCTATAACAACGTGTCGAGTCTTTATATGATGTGTGGGCGAATGTTTCACCGTTTTACCGATAAGCATTGGAGCTTTGCCCCTCTCATCATCATTGACTTCGTGGAGATGGCGGGATTTTTTTTAATTGTGTGCAAGAGCTTCCCAAGGTATTGGCTTGGCTTTATGTAGAAAACTATGGCGTGTTTCTTGTAAACGAAAATATGTTCGTTAATGAATTTCATCAATTACGTTTGCGTTGTATTAAATTTTATTTCGAAATCAGGAAAATGGGACGTGAATGAGTACAAAAACACTGCGAGGTTTCAAGGTAAAAACAGCAGGCGAGATTTCCCGTGATGACATTAAAAAATGCGAAAATAGCATCCATCACTAGAACACAAATGTTAAAAACTGTAAATAAACACTCAACAAAAAAAGAAGGAACTGGATAAAACAAGCCCCAAGAAATAGTACGGCACTAAGAAGCACGTACACTAAAAAAGCAAAATGATACAATGGCAATCCGTAATGCCATTACCACAAAACGAACACGTAATACTGCATTTACAATTCAATCAAAGGGGAAGTGTTTCCCAAGAAAGTCTTTATTTTTTATTTAAAAACTCAAGTAAATTGGAAGTCTAATTCAAAAATGAAATGGCGAGGTATTTTATTCACATGTTTGCTGTAGTTATTGTGAATACATAGAAGCAGCAAATTAAGGCGCGTTGAATTCGGATACCGATGATGTAGCCATAACGATGATGTTGACGTAAAACACGAAGCTCATAGAACAATGGGGGAGGTTATGCTTGCAGGTGGGACAATGTAATAATGTGTAGCACTTGTTTCTGTAGTGTTCTTAACTGCGCGATGTGAGTATCATACGCCCAGGAAGAAATTCAGTAATTTACGTGATTGTGAACAAAAACTTAATACAGGGTTAGGAGTAAACTCTGATGTAAAATAAAACTTTCTTTGATATAGAAAGTACGTGCTCACAAAATTTAAGGGGAGAATCGACCATCACACCCTTCCCCTGCCCCACCCCCAAATGTACTGCGGCAAAGTTCTGCCTTGTCACCTGAAAACTAAAGGGAGTGGATGGCTAAAATTATTCTTGAGGAAACTGAAAAGCCAAAAAAAAATTCACCATATTCCCGAGGGAAACACTGAGTAGTATGCGAAGCACCCATGGGGTCGACTCAAGTTCTCATTAGTTTTCAGTTCGATCGTGGCTTTGAGGGAGGAGAATGAGGGGAGCGGCGCGCGCGCGCGTCATTTATACAGCGGAGCTACAGTGGCGCACCAGGCGGAAATGAAGGGGCCCCTCCCCGTCGCGTCTCTAACCCTAAGCTGTTTCCTTTTTTTGTTCCGCGCGCGGAGCCGCAGGTGTTGCCATTCGTTGCGCAATCACGGAGAGGAGAGGAGGAATGCCTCGGATACTACTCAGGGTTCCCCTACGGGAAGATGACGACGGTGATTGAACGCGAGGCTATGTCGTGATGGATTTTTTGGGTTTGGGCCCAATCCCTAGGGGCATCCTGCCACAATCATCATCAGCGGTGCTTGGCCAGGCATGCGCAGTGGGGGTGTGGTACTCAGGGTTCCCCTACGGGAAGATGACGACGGTGGTTGAACGCGAAGCTATCTTGTGATGGATTCTTTGGTTGGCAAGGGGCATCATGCCGCAATCAACATCAGCGGTACCTGCCCATTCATGCGCAGTGGTGGTGTGGACACCGCACAACGGCGCCCACACAACGCCGGAGGAAACAGGCTCGACCATAAGCTGCTTCGCATGTAAAAGCAAGTTTTAGGTACGTTAAGATAATTTCTTAAGGGGACACAATTGTTGAAGGAAAACAGGTCAGCCTGGAGCATTTGGATCAAGGCACAGCGATTTTGATGGCAGTTAAAGACGGTGGTGCCGTCTATATGCAGTATGCATTGAGGAATTCAAACAGTGAAAAAGATCATTTGTTAAATTAAAAGGAGCAATGGGCCCAAGATCGAGCCTTGTGGAACTCCTTTATTAACAGTGACAGGGTATGATGTTGCTGTAGAAATTAAAACTGTCTGTTGCATGATTAGTAAATGGCTTCGTATCAAGTTATGGCAGGACCTGTTATCCCATAACGCTCAAGCAAAATGAAAAAAAAAGCGTCATGGTCCCTGGTGTCGAATGCTGCCGAGAACTCTAAGAAAACCCCATCAGCAGCGTCACAGCGGTCAATGAACGATTTAATTTTGTCTGTTCGGCACACCGTCATAATGTTAGTAGACAGGACAGCACGAAAACCAAACTGAGGAAGGGGGAGCAAGCGGATGTTTTTTAAGATGGCGAAAAATACTGGTCTCAATCAGATTTTAAAGCTTATCTGAGAAGAAAAGAATACATTTGGGACGATAATTATGCATAAACCAAGCGAGACCATTTTTGAGTAAAGGAATATTGTTCGATACTTCAAATGCTTCTAGAAATAATACGTATTTAAAAATTAAACGCGTATTTAGCCGTACCACCACCTTCAGCCGTAAAAAATAAACACGCAAAATATGCAAGAAATAAAACAAGTGCTGGAAAACAATGAAAATGCGGGAAAGACACGCGAACATATATATGCAGGCTCTTGCACGTAACGCATAGCTGCATGCGACAATGCTGAACGAAACTAGCTGCAGATCATTGGAACGGCTGATCGGCTGATGGGCTGAAAGGGTCCCCCTTCCACCGTGTTGCGACGTTCAGCCGTAGCGCACTTTTAGCCGTAGTGAGACTCTCCGCCGTGTTGTGACGTTTAGCCGTAACGCACTTTTCGCCGTAGTGAGACTCTCCGCCTTGTTGCGACGTTCAGCCGTAACGCACTTTTCGCCGTAGTGAGACTCTCCGCCGTGTTGCGACATTCAGCCGTAATGCACTTTTCGCCGTAGTGAGACTCTCCGCCGTGTTGCGACGCTCAGCCGTAATGCACTCTTAGCCGTACACAATGCGGCTGTCCGCCGTAGTGAGATAGAACCTCGGCGACTTGGTAAATTATCAAGAAGGTTCGGCGGAAGAAAACAAGAACGAAAGCAGAAACAAGTACAACAACGCATAGTTTCGGCGCTGTGTTGCTCTACGTGTTTCTTCTTTTATCGTACTCGCTTTCTTGCACCGTACGGTAATCATCAAGCATAATGTACCAATTCGCCCACATCAAGCTTTTGTTAATCGCTGTGTATGCCAACTTATTGTTTGTACATGTGCTACTGCAATAAAACAGTTGTCTTAAGAGATTACTATACAGTAATTTTCTGTTACTTTTTAGGCGCTGTAATTGCAATCGGTTCCTCTTTACAACGAGGTCAATGTAATTTTAATCGGCTGCTTTTCAGACGGATGTGAAAATCTGAAACGCCCGTGCGTAGAGATTTTGGCACACGCTATAGAGATCCCAGGTGTTCGAAATTAAACCGGAGTTGTATACGGTGGGACTCGTAGCTTTGGCGCGTTAAACACCTATATTTTAAAACGCCATTAGTGCAAATTATGACAAAGAGTCTGAAATATGTGTTTCCCATTTTTCAGGATCCTACTGCTATCCTTGTGGAATTCCAGGTTTTCGTTTCTTTTCGAAAAAAAAATGTATCCTGCAAGATTCTCGGACGTTCTGAGGTGTCAATATCACAATGACGCCAGCTTTTGCTTCTTGTGTGTGTGAATTCATTGATTTTATTCGTGTGCAGACATTACACACGTTCTTTCCCTTTCAATTCTTACTTCGTCCGCTAAAAAAGGCCCTTCTGGAAAATTATATTATATAGTGATTGCGATTTCCAGGTGGCTTGTTCTCGCGATACCGCATTTATGCTGCAGACGCGCAAATTACAGATAAAATTCCGCTCCACGGGTTCCGTGCGATCTGCAAGAAGTGTATCTGAATTTTACCCACAGAAGAACCATTGCAATTTATCAACCCTTTAATGACAGAGTTTCTACGGCGGCAACGGCGCTTGGCGGTTATACGATGCTGCAGTCCATAGGTATTAAGCAAAACTTCTACATAGCGCTCAACTATGCTGTCCACACTAAACATTTTTACTCCCAAAAGGGTGCGTTCAGCTTGTCGCCGCAGGAGCCGCCTCATAACAGAATATTTTACACCCTTTAGGGTTCTTGGATTCTGTCGCCGCAGGAGCACCCTTTGTGATGCACCCCAGGCGACGGGTGCCTTATAACACCCTTTTCGGCCTCAAATATCATAGGGTGCTACTTAGCACCCCAATCTGTAGGAGCTTTTCCTGCAAAAGCACCCACCTAAAGGAGTACAAAAAGGGTGAGTCATCCTCGGTTCGCAAATGGCGCTGCAGGTGTGCAGCCACATATGCCACAGTATGACACACAGTTACGGTATGAAACATTCGTGCTTTCCAAGCTCCGTTCTATGAGACATTCCACTGAAGCTCAACATCAGCTGATAATTTACTTGAACTTTTTGTCCCACCGATTTTTAAAACATCCATTTTTAAAGTCTACTATTAGGGCCACATTTCAGTACAGAAGTCGTAACATTAAAGGTTGTTGATTATTCAAAACGGTGTTAAAAATTCAATTATATGTTCATTTTGCTGAACTACAGTGCACATCCTTCGAGCTTCACTGCAGAGCATAAATGTGTTATGCTGTGAAAGCAAGTAGGCGTGCAACACATCAACTGCACAAAAGTTCTTTGCCCCCCAAAACCCCTTTGGGTTCTCAGCATTGTATCAAACTTCCAATCACGGTAGCTACCCCCAATGTTTAGTGCCTTATTCTTGAGCTGAGCAGAAAAGCTCAATATTAAGGCAGACCAAACAATATGTATACTTCCCTCCGTACTGTGGCTTTATTCTACCCTGTGGGGATCTTAATTTTGGGGGTACTCCCAATTACGCGAGCACGCTAGCCCGCGATCCCCTCTCCCAAAGGGGGGAGGATAGCCCCTCGCGCCCTCTCCCTGCAAGGGGGTACGGGTTTACCAATGCGCGCCGGTCCGTGGGCCACGTGGGGCATGACGTAGTGGCCCCGCCGAGGGGCTCGCGGCGGCGGGGGGCGCGCGCTTCGGTCGGACCCGGGAGAAAATTGGGTGGGGGCCGACTCCGACAGGTACTTTTGTGCTTGCACGCTGCTCGCCCCGGTTCGGCCTGAGCGACCGCCGTTTCTCACTTCAGTGAGGTCGGCGAACGGAAAACCAGGGGTTTTTCGGAAAGGGGGTCGGGTTCCCGGCCCCGGCCGGGGGGGACAACCCCCACGTTTTTGGGGGGTTACGGGGCCCCCCGGGAAACCCCCCGGGGGGGCCGATTACCCCCCCCTGGGGGTTGGGCTCTGTGGCGTGGCCTTACGGGCGGCGGGCCCCCCCCTCTTCCCCAGGGGTTGGGTGTAATACCAGGGCCTGGTTGGGTCCCCCCGACCGGGGGTTACCCGGAAAAACCCCGCTGGGAGTACACCCCCTCCCGGGTCTGGGCAAGCGTGGCGAGGGCCGCCCCCCCCCCGGGGCCGGGGTTTCCGGGGTTTGGGGTTCGTGGGAAACCCAAAAAAGGGGGCACCTTTTTTGGGGGGGCTGGGACCTGGGGAACCCCCCCGGTGGGGCCCCAACCCAAAGGGGGGGGGTCCCCCCCAAAAAAAATTTTGTCACTTATTTTCTTTTGCATTATTCTTTTGGCTTCATAAAAAATGACCCCACATAGCAATACCAAGAACTGTAAACATCACAGAACAATGCATATGAGTTCCCTGGTGAAGCCCATGGTTGAAATGTGATGACATTGTTGCTATAGCAGTATTTTATCATGAGTCTAGCTTGTTCATGGTGCCTTGCATTTTGTCCCGGCTGGTGGATGTGGGGCATTTTTCAATGTTGCAAATAAAAAGCCAACAGCCAGTGCCCATTAGTTTCGTCTAGTATTACGAGGTGCTTCATGGGAAGCCAAAACCCAAAAACCCCTCTATACCCTTTTTTAGAGTTGACTAGAAGTAAAAACAGCAAAATATTATCTGTAAAACGTTCAGCATCTTTTTTATCACCAGCTTTAGTGTTGCTACTTTCCATATTTATTTTTTTTCTGCTTTTCTTAATTACATTTTTGTTTTGCTGAGAAGGTGCATAACCAAAGAAAGCTTTTCTGTAAACCTTGGTAGCTATGCAATTGTTGGGAAAAAATTTTACTAAATAAGGCAGCTTAAACTGAGAATACTTGCATTTAGAAACATGAAATCAATTTAAATTGATCATAAATTTCTGGCTGTTTTTACACAAAGCTGCAGATGGGATATGAAGTGCACCGATGGCTCTGGATTAGTTTTGGCAACTTTGGGACATTTATTTTGCACTGAATCTCCACACATAGGCATTTTCACTTTTTTGCCTCCACCAGGAAAATGGCACCAATTTAGACAGCAATTCTTACTAGTATTTGACGTACATTTTAAAATAATCTCAAACATTAAAGCCACAAAATTATTCTCTATAACAGCACCCGCTGGGTGCTGTATAGAGAGATTGTGCACTACACCAGACACTGTACTACACTGTCGAGAGCTTTGACATCTACAATGACCTCTACAAAGCAAGCTAAAACTGGTAGGATGTTTCATACCATAATTCCTGCGCGTTCAGAGCTCACGTGTGAAGTACAGATACTGCTGCTTCAGCAAGAACCGAGGATAAGCACCCTTCCTGGTTCTGAAAAAAAAAAATAAACATGGAAAAATACTTTAAGCACGATTAAGAAACAGGGTTGAAAGAAAGTGAGCAAGCAATTCTTTCAAAATATGTAAAGCAATGCAAACAAATATTTATTTCAACTTCATGTCTACAAAAGACAATCTCATTAAGGCTGGTAATGGGGTCTTGGCTAAAAAAAGAGCAGAGAGCACTTATATAAATGCTACAGAGAACCTTCAAGCCAAAATTGCTTGAGCACTTAAACTAATCACTGTTCAACAAATTCATGAAAATAAGTGAATGGATGAAAAACCAGCGCTAAATACAGGACACAGTTAAAAGAGAACAACAGGACAAGCTTGTCCCGTCGTTCTCTGCGTATCCTGTGTTTTCCGCTGGTTTTTCATCCATTCAAACATGTACCAACTAGCACAGTCCGACGCCTTGGTATCATAAAAATACGGATTGTCACTCCTTACAGACAGTTGGAAAAAAGAAAGTATAAAGAAGGTGACAAAAGTGAAATGACACCAGATTGGTGAACATTTATTTTAAGTGATAATATAAAAAAAATGGCATGAATGAAAGTGAGCAGCAACCGAAGGACCATGATGCTAGGCCGACATTCCACTTCGAAGCAAAATGTCCGCTTTCAACACTACATAGGCTAAACATCCAATGAGGCATTCCTTTAGGCACACAAAAACATACCATAATCTTTAAAAAAAACTACAATTTAGTTGAGAAAAACTGACCACAACAAATTGGAATTGGCAACTAGATACAGTTTCAGAAATACACAGCGACATCACATAGAAATACATGGTTTCCGTACAGAGACTGATCAAAACGAAAAGTGAGAATTACATATATAAGACTGGCAATATGTGCAAAGCAGCAGCAAAGGTTCGTGGTTCTTTCGTTGTTGTTGATGATGATGATCTATTATGGTGCCTAATGGTTGCGGCACTGAAGACACGACGACGATAGTTGATGGAGGGTTTTTATAAACTGTATATTTACACGGAAGGCATAAAAAGAAATTTACAGACTGAGGATAGACATAATAAAGTAAGAAAAAAAATGGGTTCCTAGGTCAGCTAAGACTTTGTGCCCGCGGCACCCCCCGTCAGCGACGAACCCTGACCTAAGACTACCCAAGTGGTGAATCCTCCCTAGCCTGACCTGACTAGCCCGGCAATACGCCGGCCGTGCATAGCACATTAAAACCTGAGGATTTAACCCCGAGACCTCGTGTCTCGTGGTTTTGATGGGTTACTTAGGCTCCCCCCCCGATACACAGGCCAATCAGTAACTCCCGGCTACCTGATTGGATGTACCACCAAATCCGGGCCTAAACCGTGGTGGGCAACGCCCACCGCAACCCTCAAACGCTGGTCACTCTTTCCCACCAGAAAAACAAGGAAGAGATAAAAAAGTAAACCAAACAAATATGACAAACACTCAGACACCCGGGGAAACACGTGCAAGCGGCTCCGGTCTTTTCGGTACAGGACGTTTCGGTACAGGGCGTTTCGGTACGGTCTTTTCGGTGCACGGGCGTTTCGGTACACGGGCGTTTCGGGACACGGGTGTTTCGGGACACGGGTGTTTCGGGACACGGGCGTTTCGGTAAAAGGAATTTCGGTACAGGGCGGTTCGGTACAGGTCGTTTCGTTTCGGCGAGCGCTTTAGGCTGCGGGCTTGTTTACGGGGTGGTTAGAAGCACGGAATTTGTACCTATTTATTACATATGTTCTTGTTCGAAATTCTGCGTTATTTTAGGCCAGCAGTTGGTTATGCGGCCTTCCCAAAAAAACCTCTGTTGATTTGTTAAATATTAGCTGCGATATTTGTAGCATTCAGACAACGTATAAGTGTTCATTATTTTGTTTTTAGCGCCCTTATTATCACCAGAATGTTATATAACAAATCAGTGATAGTATCATCGTGTTTTTCACTCGTTGTTTTGACGACTTATTATCACCTGTTTATTTTTTTCGAAAATCAGTGAGGTAAATATTTTCTTTTTGCACTTTGCGGAGACCCTTCGACAACAGCTGCGGGAATGAGTCCCACCGCACGGGGAAGGAACCTGTCCCTTTATAACGTAATGACGAAGAAGTTGCAATTTCTTGTGTTTCTGCATTTGTGTGCGTTGCTTTCTTCTGATAACGCAAGTACTTGAGGTGTTATTAGCAATGCATTACGGAAGGCACCTATTGTACCTTGCCGCACGCTTCCGTCCCGACTTATTCGTAGTTAGCAGGGACTGCGGCGGGTTTATTTTGTTTGTGAATCAAATTTGGAAATGCTGTGTAATGACGTTGAAAGCACTCTGTAATGTTTTATGCAGCACACATACAGTTATTCATCTTCGCAAGGACTGCACATCTGTAATTCTTGGCGTTTTGCTAATATGGTCATGACCTGAGACCAATGTCACCTGCTGCTCCCCATAATCAGTACTTTTTGAGCCGCACACCCCTTAAAATGATGTTCGCAGAAGCAGGGTCGGCACGACATTATACATGGCATATATATAAAAAAAAAAGTGCCGACTGCAACAGGCATGCTGCAAGGGTTTAAAAAGAGCCGCTGTAACTCAAATCGCGTGGGATGATGTACGACGGATAATGTTTCTAACTGCACTGTTAAACCATTTTATTCTTATTTATAAGATAGGTGTTTACTTAGTTTAACAGCCCGGAAGAGCGCTTAGTGCGTAAGAATTATTTCCCGCAGCAAACATGCGCGTCAAAGCAGCGTCCCCGAATAGGAGCCACGTTGGATCGTGGCTCATTGGTACCTCTGAAGTTTACATACGGTACTTTTGTGACAAAGAACTTCGCTACTCAGAACAAAATTTAAAAGAATGTCTAAGTAATTGAATAATCGATTCAAAGAACATTTATGCGAAAAGTAACAAAATGAAACAGGATCGAGGAACTATCCTCAACAAATATTAACAGGAGAAATCGCTTGAAAAACATGCGGATTCGTAAGTAAAGGGGTTAAATAATCACAATATGAGCTCAGAAGCCGTCTTAAAAATAGATCCTCGAGATCCTGTGCAAAATCAAATCAAAACAAAAACAAAATAAAGAACTAACTGATTTGTTCATGCAGTGAAAACTCCTTAAACCCGTAATTTTTTTATTCTGGACCAAAATTTCGGACCGAAGGGGCTGCGGAATCCCAATGGAGGTTCCCCGTGGGGTCAGTCACCTGTCTTCCCAGAATTTCTCTGGACGCACGAGGAGTGGTGGAGGAGCGTGCATGGCTTGCGGCGGAGCTTGCCTAAAACGCTCGCCCTAAGATCGGGCTCCCGCTGACATTCGTGCCGCTAACCATTCGGGGTACCAAGGCATGGTTTTTTTCGCAGAATGCGCCGAAGCGCAAGCGATCACGTGGGCGAGGACGGGATGGGAAACGCGAGGGCGCAAATAAAAAATTCAGCCCGGCTAGAGGACGAATATTTAGTTTTTCTTTTTTTTATTGCTGTGTTTAACGCGCCGACGCTACGCAGGCGATGAGGCGCGCCGTAGTCCACGGAGGGCTATGGATTAATTTTGACCACCTGGGGATCTTTAACTTGCGCCGAAATCTCGTACACACGGGCGTTTTTGCTTTTCGCCTCCATCAGAAAAGCGGCCGCCGTGGCCGGGAATCGAACCCGCTACCTCATGCTCAGCAGCGCAACGCCTTAAACACTGATCCACCGCGGCGGGTAGAAAATACATGATGATATTGTCGCTAAAGAAACGAAGTAATGAACAAGCTATACATTTTCTGGCTACGGTTACGCAAATAGGCATTTTTTTGGCAAGGCCGCATAAATTTCTACTGGCCTAAAATAACGCAGAAATACAAGCAACAACAGATGTAATAAACAGGTTCGATTTGCGTGCTTGCAACTCCCATGTTAACAACGCACGCGAATTTGGCCGCCTCAAACGCTCGCTCGAATTCGTTTTCGTACCGAAACGACCTGTACCGAACCGCCCTGTACCGAAATGTCCTGTACCGAAACGCCCGTGTTCCGAAACGCCCGTGTCCCGAAACGCCCGTGTCCCGAAACGTCCGTGTACCGAAAAGACCGTACCGAAACGCCCTGTACCGAACCGTCCTGTACCGAAAAGACCTAGACCCGTGCAAGCGCCCGGGGCAAGCTTTTACGCACGCGGCTTGCGTTTCCCGTTGCACGCCTGCACTTTGCGCGTATAACGCCTTGTCCAAAGCTGGAACGAGACCACAAACGCGGGGTGACACGTATCCGTTTCTCTTAACGAACGCAGCGCGCCCTCGAGGTTCCCCGCCATTGACAGGCGATCCTCGGCAGAAACCATATGGGACGCACGGACACCGCGGCGTCGCATTCTCAACGAGACATCTTCGCACTTTCTTACAGTCCGCTCGGGCCAACAAAGGCAGAACCACAGCCCAAATCGGCCGCCGTTCAAGCACAGTTACAGCCCCTTGCTCCCCGTATCAGAAGCGCATGGGCCACTTTGTTT
>CM023457.1:94597-190284 GCA_013339765.2 Haemaphysalis longicornis | reverse complement strand
AAAAGTATTATTTTTGGCGTCTGTTTATTTAGCGCGCCATTTCATGCCCCCTCCCCCCCAACGTTTGTTTTCTTTTGATCTCTGCCTTGTTCTCGAGCGTTGTTTGTGCAGGAGAAACTAGGTGGTCTGTTTATTGCATTTGTACACATTATTGACGGCCGCTATCAATAATAATGGAATAAAATTGTGATTGCGAGTACGTTATAACTCCACTGAGCGACGAGAATGACTGTTGTCAGAGGGGGCTATGATTGTGCTGGTGGGGCAGGAGAGGAACAGGGAACGACGGAATGATGATACAGATGTCACAGTTCAAGGTTGTGCTGTGCTCCGTGCAAGCCTGTAGAAAAAAAGTGGGAGGGGGAGTGTTATTGTGTCGATGTTCGTAATAAGCAATGGCTGATATTTTTTCCTGTTTCAACGTCGGTGCCGCCGCTGCTTTTTATTGAATTTGGCAAAGAGAGATCTTATCGTAAACGCCTTCATTTTCGGTTGTATACTGTTTCATTTGTTTTTTTTATTTTTCATTCGTGAAACAAGATTTTAATGCACAGTTAAAAAATGATTCGATGCTTGTTTGTTTATCATAAAATGCGAAACCCTCATTCAAAGACTGCGAAGATTCACGTATGCAGGGTTACTGCATCATAATACGAGAACTAATTCTTAGGTAAATTCGATTTCGTTGAAGACATCGTTGCCTGGTGTAAAAATTTTATTTATAGGACTACAAGAGGCATTATTTAGTAGCGTTCTCTTCCCGTATACCCAGATATCGAAATGAACTTTGTGATGCAAATAAACCTTGTGATGTGTGATCTAAACATTCAGCATGTTTTGTGAAATTTCGCACCTTCTACCAGCAGATTCGCACCCTTTGTTTTAATACCCAAAACATAGGGTGCTGTGATGAACACCCTAATCGGCCATAAATACCAATCAGCACCCTTTTCGGCTGATGTTGCACCCTTTTAAACGGATGTTTACACCCTTTATTTTGAAGCATCCTCATGTTAGGGTGTCGGAGCTAAATTATGGTCCTTAATTAAAAGGTGCAAAAAGAGTGTAAAATGTTGAATGCACCCTTTCCGCACCCTTAACTGTGCAAAAATGTTTAGTGTGTCGGTAAAAGCACCCTCGGTTGTATCGTCATTGCTGGTATGGGCATCCATCGTCCGCGTAAGCTATCTACAGCGTACGAATACTTCCTCGTACGGATATATTTCACAGAATCTAACTTCAAGCGAAGGGGAGCGGCTTTATAGAGAACGCATGATATCTTCCGTCATTCGAGATAAGGGGCATGTAGCGGACGTCCATACGCCTAAGTTCCGTGTACTTTACACAGTTGTGAGATAGGTTCTTGGATATATGCCTAATCCTTAGGCAAGAGCTGTTGAAGAGGCCGAACGAGGAAGTTATGCTATCAGTTATTACTTTGCCACCTATGTGCTGCCCATGAGAACTTCTAGTTTAGTCCGCAAGCTCTGCTTCTCAAAAATGCTGCTTCTTGGAACCGTGTTGAAGGCGTGTGCTCAGCGACGGGGGAAAACCGTGCTTCTGAGTTGTGTACAGGTCTTATAAGCTGTGCACCGAGCCTACGTGTCGGCGCGGCGTGATAAGCATTCGCAGTTATACCGCAGTGCATATACGACGGTGGAAGCGTGCGACCGAACGGGCTCCGCATTGCGTGCAACCTTCGCCACGTGCTTCTTCAACATACTTCCCGACGCCCGACATTACCAGTGCCGATTCAGGCATTCGCAACCACGGGTGAGTTCTGGCCCGAGTTTACACTTTTCCATAAATGGCATCAACGTGTCTTCGACACCCAAATTTACCTAATTTTCCTATAGGCTAAATCACCTTTTTTTACTATTTGAGTTGTCGGCCATATGTTGGGCCCTCTGTGCGGGGACGTCGGATTTTCTACCCACCGAGGTTGAAGTAGACACAATCGAAGTGTTGACACAACTCCTTCAGGAGGGAGATAATGTGCAGTACAGTCGGTAAAACGCTTGTCTATAACAGCGATTTCAACTTCAACCAGCTACATCCGAAAACTGCCCAAACATACTCGTTCCAAACATGTCGGAGGCAAAAGCGAAGGGCTAATACTTCAGAATTCCGCAGTAGTTCTCTTCAAATCCCGCTCCGGCGGGGCAGGATAGGGCTGAGAGTACGAAAGCTGTGTTATAGACAAGCATTTTACCGGCTGTACATGCAAAATCCCTGTATGCTGTCAAAAAAGCGCGGATGCATGCCTAGTTTTCCGCATTTATAACTCCACCATTCCGCGACACACGTGATTACTAGAGACAGGATTTTAGGCAAATGCCTTTTCTGTTCCTTGCGCTCCTATCGCGCTATTTTTGTATATAAACATGAATTAGCGGTTAAGAAGGGCTTCTATGGTGTTTTTTTAATGCCTATAAATGCCTGTTTTGGCGTTTGCGCCTGAAATTCTAGAAATGCCGATAAATGCCTGTTTTCAATGCCTATTTTCAATATCGGCACCTATGTGAACACTATTTAGCCGCGCGTTTCGCTTTCGGGTGCACTTTGTGATCGTTATTCAAGTTATTGGGCAGGATTGACTGTTCAGAACTGTATACAGTGCAACCTAGCCTTATAGTTCAACCAACTCTCGGAAGAAAACCGCTAACACAAACAGAATGGCACGCTCCTTCTCAGTGACAAGAAACGAAGTTATGAGCAAAAATCTTGGAGATGGTGTAGTTTGCTTCTGGTTCCACATTCACAGTTATTCTTAGACTATGCTCTGTGTGCTCCCAAAATAGATTTAGAACATGTCACTCGCGTATACGTTTCTATAACCATACTCAAATGCAACTCCATTTTCAACGCAACGTTTGAGCATCGAACACGCCTTTGTTGGAAGTATTGAAGAGCCAACGGCGAGACATCACTGCGCAGCTGAATTTCTTTACACCGTAAAATTCATACTGCCGACGGGCTCTAAAGTACGCTTTTTCATCAAAAATCTCTCCGGCTGCTAAAAACCTTTTGAAAAATGCTCATCAAATGTTTGCAAGTTTGTTTGGCAGTGTTGGGCGCGTTGCTTATACAATTCAGATAATATATATGAGAAAATTGCCAGAGTTGTCCCTAACAGTCTTCTTGGAGTCGACGACAGATTATTCGGACCCTTAAGGGACCGCGAAAATGTCCGAAAAAACAGGTAGCCCGAAAAACTATATGTGCCCCCAAAAAGCTCAACCTAATGCTTAGTGTTGAGTGAGTGGGTGGGAAATGTTGTGAATGCGCTTCTGAATCATGCTTCGCTTCCGTGCGAACTTTTCCGCCTGAATTTCGACGAGAGTCACCGGACCACAACACCGACTCCGTTCAGTGCCTTCGCGCAGGCGCGTTTCACGAAAAAAAAAACAGTTCTTGCAATAAATTTCAGAAACAGCGTCTTTAAGCACTGTAGCCGATTCAACAAATACGAGCCACAGTAGCGACAGAACGTGGTTTTCGCGTTTCCGCAGCATGACCACAACTTCGCTAAGCTCGGCAACACACGTGAAACGCACGGCAAACACTGAGACGAAGAGGCAGTCGAAGCTAAAAAAATGGCTGCATCTTAGCTCAGCTAACCCTGGATATGCAGAGCAAAAGCTTGGCTTAGTCTGGTTGAGTCTCGGTTTCACTTGATTAAACGTCGATGTAGCTGTATTTGTTATCCTCGGTATTCAATGGCGTGGAATGTATGCAGGCAACCAAGTGTGCGCCGCCATATCTGTGGCCAAGCGTCTGTTGCTAGGCGACGTTGCGCGCATGGCCCGCAGATCAGGCACCCCTCTTCTCCTCCATGCAACCGTGTGAGAGCGCCCGTGGCCTCCGCGATTTGCTGCCGGCGGCGCGCCGCCGGTAGCCGATCGCGAAGGCCACGGTGCGCCGTCACTCGTTACATCGGGCTCCGCGGGACGGCGGCACTTGTCCGTGCTAAGCACGACTGTGAAACACATGACTGTTACGAACTCTTCGCCGAACACAAATTATCGCGTCGAGTTCTGGCTTCCGGTGCTCTGCTTAGGTCCGGCGACTAGACGGCAAGAGGAAACTGCTTTTGGGGAGCGCTTCCAAGCTCCTGGCATGGGGCCAGGTACGTTCAGCTCCTTTTCTCACAGAGAAATGAGATTCTCCCTTGCAGCCTGAGTCAAAGATTAAAAGCCCAAAATCCGACTGCTTCGACTATATCGGAATGGCGCAATCAGATAGACGCCGGCTTCATAACCCGAGGGACCCAGGGTCGATTCCGACCACGGGAGGCAACCCATTGTGTAAATTCGCTTTCCTACTACAGTGAAACCTCCATATAACGAACTTCAGGGGACCGCGGAAAATTGCTCCTTATTCTGAAAGGTCGTAAGGTCGGTGTAGTGAAAATCGCAAAATTGAAAACAGGAAATAAAATTTCAATGCCTAAAACGACCTAGCTTTAGAGCAATGCATCCTTGAAGTCATTTTCAACAAAAAATGCAGAAGTGGTCGTGAAACAATGCATGTTTATTTAAAGTAGTTGGCAATTGTCTTCTGGTGCGTGCAGCACAAGCTTCCTATCCCGAAGGACTCCAACTATATACATTCCTGTGGACTGGCTCAGTGGCCGTGCGGTTAGTTTCCCCGGAAATGTGCGGAGTTTCCTTATGCTGTCCAGCACATCCGCAGTCATCACGTGCTCGTCCCAGTCTTCGAGTGCTGCTGCGGCACCCTCAGAGACATCGTCATTCATGCCGTTCTCGCTGCCTTCTTCATCCTGAACGCTCACGCTCTGGAGAATGTCCTCGGTTGTCAACGCATCGAAGCGCAGCAAAGACGAAGACAGGAACACAGAAGACGACACACAGCGCTCTGTGTGTCGTCTTCTGTGTTCCTGTCCTCGTCTTTGCTGCGCTTCCATACGTCGCTATGTACCAACTCGCCCAAACCAATACTCTCCTGAACTCGGTTGTCAGCTCCGCTGATATCCGTGAAGATCCAGCAAGCAACCCGAGCAGCGGCGGAACGTACAAAAACTTGGGGTGGGGCGCAAATAGCGCGGCCGCGGCTTTCTGGACGGAGGAGGCCACCCATGCTTCATATTTTTTCTTGTCCTTACCTTCTTTTTTCTCTCTCTGGCATCGGCTCGCGCATTCCGCGGAGCAAGTGGCAAGACGTCCTCTTCTGCGCTGCGCTTTGCCGTGTCGTCTGCAAGTATACTGCTCCGGCTGCCGCGATTGTTCTGAGAATCTAAGAATCTCCATTCTTGAAAATATGAGTTCGTAGTACTGAGGCATTATTAACATGGCACGGAACTAGATAAATCGATCGTTATTTTGAGAAGTTCGCTATTCTGAAGTACGTAGTAGTGAAAATATTTTACGTTAAAACTATAAGCAGTCGGCGTGGGATTTCTTAAATGCTCGTTAATCTGAAAAGTTCGTTATTGTGGTGTTCGTTGTACCGAGATTTGACTGTATGTGGTTTGCGCGACAAATGACACCATGAGTGAGACATAGAGAGATTCGTTTAAAAAATTCGCCCATGCACTTCGTAGATATGAAGAACCGGCCGAGCTGCGACGCGTGTGGTCGGTGTTTTACTCGGGGCGCGTGGCCTATATACACTTAACTAGTAACGTGTGCGTGCAAGTGGTTGTCATTGCCATGTTGACACTGCCTCGTGTCCTTATCGCTCAAGCGGCGGTGATTCACGCAGTAACTCACTGCGATAAACAGAGCAAACTACTTTTAGCTCCCCTCCAACCTGCGTTTTTCGCACGTGCGCAAGGGGTTGCGCCGGAGGAGTTTTTTGCGTACACAGGACCACCGGGTTGTCATTTTTACTTGCCATAGAAATCTTGGCCTTGAAAAAACGAACACACCAAGTTAAGAAGGATTCATTTCAGCGAACCGAGGAATCGGGGCTTTCTTATATAGAGGTTGTTGACTACGACCACGTTATCAGGACGCAACAAGAAGTCTTAATCTCCGCTTCCGTTTTCGCATCCTTACAACGTGGCCGCGCTGAAGCTGCCCCAGTTAACACCTCCAGATAAGAAAGCCCAGCTGTGCACTGTCGCTTGCTGGGGTTGTTTTTTTAACTGAGTAGTGACACGAAATTTCAAAGATTACTATGCAAAATGCTTCCTTTTTATCAGGAGATATCTTTCAGCAAATTTCAACAGTAACCGTTCAGCATAACATATATCAAATCCAATTTATCTTTGCCCGCACGAGAAAGCCGAGAGCGGGCCTGCATGACATCCTCTGCTCTTTGCCCCTGCCGACGTCGGGGCTCCCGTGACGTAGCCGACGCGCTGGCTGCGGTTGGCGTGCGCTGTACGCCGTGTGTATTACGTCATGGTTTTGGGACTGACATCATGCTGCGCGGGTGCGTGGGGATGGTGAAGAAGACCTCGGCCGGTCTGGGCGCGCGCGTGCGCTCGCTCGCACGCGCGTCCAGACCGGCAGCGGTGCGACAAGAATGGTGACGTCACAGGTGCCCTCCTGTCATGGTGTCCGCTCGGCGTTCGTTTTGTAGAAACAGAAACTGAGACGAATAAACTACGCCGTAAATGATTTTTTATGCTGCGATCGACCGTCTAATGTGCCATTCTATTATTAGTGGGCTGGTAGGCACCCATAGCAGCGAAAAAAAAAAAAAAAAACGGAACTCTAAAATTTCGAGTCAGTACTCCTTTTAACACGTCATGCTTCTTTAAAGTGCAGAGTACTTTAGGGGCTCGCCTTGCCGTCGTAGCTCGCTCTAACACGTAACGCGGAATCAGGCGGCGCAGCGACATAATGGACCCAAGCAGAGCCC
Organism: Haemaphysalis longicornis; assembly: GCA_013339765.2. Classification (NCBI taxonomy): domain Eukaryota; kingdom Metazoa; phylum Arthropoda; class Arachnida; order Ixodida; family Ixodidae; genus Haemaphysalis; species Haemaphysalis longicornis. The sequence goes on along the minus strand of CM023457.1, from coordinate 183,453 downwards.
GGCATACCGTCGTAGCGGAGTTCCACAGAGGCTTCGAAAATCAAGCGGTTTATATAGTCCGTCCCAAACTCCTGAGCAACTGGCGCTTGTCATACATCTCCCCATTGTTAGCGCAAAGGAAAATGCGGGTACATTTGAAGCAAAATCTGTGTATATAACCAGCAGCGCCCGCGTTGGTTTAGTTAGGAACGCTGGTTGGGTTGGTTTTTACGATAGTAAGCGGAAAATAGTGACAGTGCAAGAAAAAAATGGGGCGTTCCAAACTGTGCAGCAAGGCGCCGGAACGTGCGGAATGAAAAGCAAGCACGCACGCACGCACGAACACACACACACACACACGCACCCACGCACGCACGCAATTTCTCGCTCTGGCTGTTTCAGGCAGGGGGCGTGCAAGCACTGTGAAGGCGGGAAATTTGAATTGCATTGGACAAACCGCCGCTCAATTCATCTAGAGAGGAGTGACACATGGCCGCGAAGTGCGTGTTGGGTGGTAGCAGTTAGCAGATAACCGCTCTGCAGTCCATTATGGCGAATCACTGCTCTGCACTTCAGACAGCTTTCACATTGAGTGGAACAGCTTTTATTTTTTTATATTGGACATACGGAAAACTATAGACCTGTTAGCGTCGCGCTGCTATGTATACACTCAGAGTTAATTAATTCTTTACAAGAAGGCATTGGCACTGCGGCCCTTCGGAAGCTGCCAACCGACCCTGAACATGTCCACTTGAGTTTGTTTTTGTCATTTCTTTTTAATGCGTAGCATATTATGGGTTGTTAGTATCGGAAAGGGACCCATAAGCAGGTTTAGGGCGGGGATGATACCACTATGCAATGCAAGCATGCAGAGAAGGGTTTAAAGATGATGTTAATTTTTCAGTCCTTGCAAGCTGTCAAATTTTCTTCCTGGAACTCACATGCCCCTAAAAATAAGGCCACCTGAGATAGGCTACTGCCGAGAACCAAATAACAGCGCAGGTAGCCGGGGAAGGTGATTATTAACAGCAAGTGTGCACGTACAGCCATCCAAAATAATTTCTCGCACTATTCGATTTGTGACCTCACTGATCATGGACTGTGGTGTGCTGTTGGCGAGACTGATTTAAGCATTTTTCGGAAGTGAAGCACAAAACTGGTAAATGTAAAATACGTGTTTGTGGACACTTTTGCGCAAACACGACTTCAGTTCTTCCATGCTACCGAACAGCTAGCTCTCTCACTGCGTGCACAATCGTAAGCTTCGTTTGAATCAAACGTTTTGCCTGAATGCACAAGCCAAGCCAAGCCCGGGTTTTGTGCAAGTGAATGTGAGGGCTACCATACTTTTGTGTCGACATGCATTTACAGAACTGTTCCCGGCAAAAGTAGCGAGACGTTTCCCTCGAGTCTTGTCTTTTTGTAAGCTGCTACTATAGATTGTATTCTCGTATCAGGCCCTTAGCCAGAGGAGGGGCCCTAGGGGCCCGGCCCCCCCCCCCCCCCCCCCCCGAAATTTTTATGAGGGGAGTGGGGGAGGGTGTTCTCCAGCAGCAGGGCTTTCGGCACCCCGCTGCATCAAGAAATTTGTCTACAGCAGATGAGCATGTGCAAAACTGAGCATATCTTTCCGTGCCAGTGTCCTACGCCGCGCAAGCAACCCGGAGCATCAGAAAAGAGTACAGGAAGCCGCATGCGACAGCCGGCGCCTGAGAAACAGAGTAGGGCGGCTGCGATACCGACTTTGCTGCCATGGCGGCTCTCCCGCTCGGACCACCCACACCATTAATTTCACCCCCAAATATGCCCAGCCTGCGGCGCCCTTGACGAGCACTTCACTCTCTGTGCGAGGGCGCAGCAGACCCGTTCCCTCCCAATCAATCTGGCAGCAGGCGCTGCGCGACCCGGAGGCATCAAGCCAGGTCTAAGTGATGTCGATGTCGCGAAAGCCGTCTTCGCCGTCCTGGGGTCGACCACCCAAGCCTGCCGTCGACCGATTGTCCCCTACCCTCACCCCACTCATCGGCGAGGAACATCCCGTCGTCTACACAATGACACGTCGACGACCCATGCCGCGGCTGCTGGACATAATCCGCTTTCGGCGGCCCTCTCGGCCACCCAAGCGCCCCCGAATGCCCCCTTAATGACCGGAAACGTTCCGAACAGGTGGCGACAAAGGCTTCATGTGGCGCCTCACTTTTGGCGGCAAGCTTGACGTTGCTGTCTGCTTCTTTGGGGACGTGCCGCGCATCGTTCTCCAGCACTTTGCGGTGTGGCTGATGACTCTGTAAAGACCGTTGTTCAATGAGCCGCCAATTCCAGAATACCAGAAGGGATCCCAGATGTCCTCCCGACGCTTCAACATCGGTGGTCCGAGGGGCTTCGACCTTAGGCACATTGCCTCACCGGAGTCAACCAGACCGTCACGTGTGCGAGAGGGGAACGTGCCCTCTCTGTGTGAGAGTGTGGGCGAGAGTATGAGCGCCATGGATTTTTGTGATTGGTGCGTTCCTAATAACAGCGGGAGAAAGTGGACGGAACTACGGCACTTCCTGGTCACGCTGGTCAAGAATGTAAATACTTCGACATAAAGTTTTCTTTCTCCCTCAACTTGGTCCTCATGAGGGCTCCAGAACGACACCAACCGCGGTCAACTTTTACCATGCTACCCCGGTTCACAACAGTGACCACCCAGACCCTGGCAATCGTGGCGGCCTTCTGGCCCGCCCCTCCCCCTTCAATTGATCCCTGAGCTCAAACAATGTTGTTCTCTCTCTCCGCCCCCGCCAAGCAAAATCTGCGACACGGAACGACACTGGGCGCCCCCGGCTCAAATTCAGTGGCGAGGTCCTTTGCAATGGAGGCCAAGACGCAGTGCAGTTTAGCCCGTGTTTGGGGCGGAATATATCGCGTGTTTGCCCTCCTTTGTGTGGTGTTCTCTGCGTTCGTCATTATGAGCACAAAAAAGAAGCGGCAAGGTTGAACACTGATGAACTACTTCAACAAGCTTCCGAAGGTAAGCTTTCTAGATTTGCGCAATTTTACATAAGTGTGAGAGCGTAATAGAACGCGTATACATGCATTAGCATTTCTTATGTCGAGTTGGTTCCGCGATCGCACATCGATCCGCGACCGCACATCGGCCCATCGTACGCACTTCGGCTCTGGCAGGCCTTTCTTCAGTGCTTTAAGGAAGAAGGATCTGGCCACTTCTTCGCAGAGCTGCCTCAAGACCGCCCCACCTCAAAGGAGTGGACACGGTCCCCTCCCCGTCTTCCACCACCTCAACCCACTTTATTTCTGCCGCAGTGGTTTTAACCTGTTATATGCAGAAATAAAAACGTACAAAAATATTTCGGCTATTCGCAGTTTTATTTTTGACCCAGAGTAACGTCTGGAACCCGGGTTCGCTTTTTTTCCCCTTTTTCAGCGCGCAGGGGTTTGCAACCACAGCGGGCTGACAGATCTGCGGCCTTTACGGCCCCAATACGTTTGCAGCACCCGCGAATGCATGATGCGAGCTAATCAACAGAGGGCAGTCCTGGTCTGGTAACCAAGGTAGCCCCGCGCAAAAATGGCGGGAAAATTCGCGGGTACGCCAGCTGAAATGCTACAGTTTTATTTTTATTAGCGGAATTTGTTGAGACATATTGTCCATATGAAAATAGTGTACTGTTTGGTAAATTACTTTCCAAACTAAAGATATAAAAGAGTAGAATAGTACTTAAAAACTCAAAAATTTTACACACTGCTATTTTTGCGGAAAATAATTACTGAAAATGGGTACGTTCTTGAAATAGTCAAGGCCTACAGCGAGTGCCCCCCCCCCGAAAAAAATTCCTGGCTACTGGCCTGTCTCGTATATATATTGAGAGACGAGGGTTGGCGTGGCCGTTTATTCTAACACTCGGGCCAAGGAAGAAGACCAAGCGGTGATGATGATTATTTACAGGTGATGATGATGCCGAGCCCATCGGGGCTAGCGCTGATGATAGTGGGTGATTACGAAGAAGCGCCGGTAACATAACCCAAAGTAATGGGAGCGTAGTCACTGGGTCTCACACACAATATAGACGATATAATATGAGCAAGCCACCCACATAGCCGGCATAAAAAGGACTGTCAACGTGATGATCGGTATATGCGCAAAGCATCAAGGTCACCTACTCGCTCTCTCTATCTCTGCAGATCCTCTAGGTGTTTCGTGGCAATGCCACATGGGACATTGGCCAGAAGCCAGGTCAACTCATTTGCGCGTGACCGTTACCTCAGGAATAAGCACTGGTTAGCTTTAATGTCCAACTCGAACCTTACCTGTCCAGGAGCGAAGGTCGGGGGAAGCATTTCTGGCACTGGCTGCAACGGTATGCGCCGGCGTGCTTCTTGCGGTGCCTTCGGAACTCGTCCTTTGTCCCGAACGTCTTGCCGCCGCAATACAGCTGGCCCCCTGCAGCAGCTGCCGAGTGGGAACTGGCGCCACTGCTTGTGGAGGCCACCACCATGCCTACGGAGCCCTCGGCTGCGCTGTTGCTGGCGGTGGCAGGGGCCGCGCCAATGGGCGTGTGCAGACTTGCGTAGTGCCTGTCAGTGTTGAACCTCCTGTCGCTCCCGTACTGGAAGCCGGAATGGGGGCAGGGTAGGCCCAGGCGGAGGCCTCCTTGGAAGCGTCCTGCGGCACACATAGTGATGTGAGCGACACGGGTGTTGCTTTATTTTAGATGCGACGCTGAGAGCATCTCTTGTCGGCGGCCCTGTTCCTTCCTGCGTGCGTCCGTCGTCGTCGTCCGCACTCTCCTCCGCTTGTCCCCCTCGCCTCTCCGATAGCGAACACTCTCTCGCGAGGGGCATTGGATTTGGATCGGATTAAAGTAGATTGTGTTGCGTCATAGCCGCGGCAGACGCACTGGCGCCGGCGCGTGCCCAGGTGAGAGCGTTTGTCTCGCAATAGTTTTATAAAACAAAAGTTAGTCGTTTTTTGTATCCATTGTTGCGACCGGGCGGGGGCACCCGATCCGAGTTCTGTGGCCTCCCACATACGATGGGTAGCGTGTATGGTGCGAGCGGCCAGCCGGTGTTGCAGCCGTGAAGAAGTCCAGAGCAGTAGGGTAACGTAACTGTTTACTTCGTAGCGAGAGGTGAGCCGAAGCCAAAAAAACATACAATGCCCTGACGGGCGAGGTTACAATACAGGACACGAGCAGAGCGACCGCATGGATTCGCTGCTCATACGATTGGGCTGCTTCTATTTATACCCAAAATACGCCCCCAAGAGTAACACGCCACGAAATCACAGACACACACACACTCTGTCCATAGTTCGTGAGTCATTCATGGGTTCGCCCACGTGGCGTCCAAGAGGGGGGTAGAGAGTGTCCTTGAAAGGTGCTGGGGTCGCGCTACAAATGCTGATCGCGCGATAGCGAAACGTCTGAGCCGGTATGTCGGGGCGTGATTCACTGACGCGCAGGTGCCTGAAGGGTGTGGCGAACGTCGTGGCTTCGCACGTGGCAGCTGATTCGTAACAGCTTCTCCGCCGGGGGTCCGAGATCCCGATGGATAAGGGTCTTCAACCGTTGTCCGGAGGGATGCTTTCGCAGTGAAGTGCTCAGCAGACGCTCGACTCCAGGCCTGGGCTGTACGACACCGTGCTGGAGCTTCACAGGGCCGATCACTGGACGAGAAGTGGCTCCCCAAGAACGTCTCTGGCTTGGTCAGGCAAGCAACAGAACAACACAGCAAGACACAACCGCATCGCCGGCAAGTGCGAAGACAAATCCACACTGAAGATCTACCAGGCTTTTAGTTGCGAAAAAATACGCTAATAACTAACTACACTAGTTATATTTTAGCCCAGCAGTAAGTACTTTAGACAAGTGCACAAACCTGAAAGGTGACATTTCGCGTGATTGGAAATGTCTCACAAAAAAAAAAAACGTAATCATAAAGGGCGAAACCTGCTTCAGGAAAAACAAAGAAATTTGAGAAAGTCAGGCGTCTACAGGCCATTTCTCGCGCCGAGAGCTGCGATTTGAGCTCTCGTCAATGCCCTGAGCTTTTCCCCTTCGGTACCGCACTTTAGGTGCAGCCGTTCTCTCAACGCTGCTGTGACCGCGTGAAATGACACCGGTCGTCTTGTTCGACAAAGGTCGAGCGCGCGGAGGAGCGAGCGGGATTTTCCCCCGTTCATACGTTAGGCGCGCACTGCTTCTAGGCGGCGTTCCCTCGACGCGATGCGAGCTCACGGCTTTGCTCGCACTGAAACACGCGCTTAAGGTTTTGCTACCTCCTCGTTGCTCGCCTTTTTACGAACGCGTTCGGCAAGCGAACCTCGGAACGCGTTTACGTTCACTTCTCTAGGCTGGTTGGTTCCCGACTTCGGTGCAGCCACAGGCGACACCGGAACCTCAACTAGCTCAGCCGATGTTGGCCTATCGTCGGGAGCATCAGCTGGGAGTGAAACGGGCACGACGAGCCCATTAGACACCTTGCAGTTCCCAACAGTCACTACCTCGTCGTCCCTCGCGCTTTCAGCGACAGCCTTGGCACGCGAAGCACGAAGCGCGTTCCCGTTCTCCTTTCTCACTGCCCGAACTACACTACAACCAGGCTGCCCTGTCTCAAAAGACGGCTCAGCCGCTTGCGAACTGCGCGCGTTCGGTTCGACAGCCGTTTTCAAGGATTCCCGTGAACTAGCGCACTTCGAACATGGCGATGAAACATCTCCGCTCATCGTAGGGGCCTTACACACAGTGTACTTACGCTGCCCTCCGTCGTGAGCCTCTGGAAATGCCCAATCATCGCTTTCTGTCTGAGTTTCGCCATTCCTCACAGAGGTGGCGACCCTATCGTTACTCGAGCTCTTCGCAGCGAGCTCAGCTGGTTCTTTCCTCGGCAGTTTCTCAAAATTGTACCCCTTTTCCCTTAACAGCTGATCCGACCTGTTCGAGAATAGGTACCTGTACTCCGGAATAGTTGTGGGGATACTGCTGCCTGCGTCACAAGTTCACCAAACGGACCTCCGATGCTGACCTTAGCAATCGGCAGACGCACGTTTCGTGCACCTACGGCTGGCTTCACCCAAACACACTTCCCTGTTAGCTGATCCGGTTCAACGTACGAAGGGTGGACCATGTCTATCGTCGCCGCGGAGTCACGAAGAACTCGGCACGGTTTACCATTGACGACAAGCTCACGTACGTACGGCTCTAGAAACTGCCTGCTGTCCTCACTCTGATCTTGTACGTGAAAGACTAGTTTTCCCTTCTTACAACTGGCAGCGAAATGTCCCGTCTCGCCGCAGTTGTAACACGCAGCCTGTCTGCGCGCTTCGAAAGCTTTCTTCTGCGCTGCTCCTCAGCGTCTGCTGCTTTCTCTTCGTTATCGTGGCCAGTTTCTCTATCCACGAGAACGACTTCCCTTGCTCCACCGTCTTCCCGGGGAGCTCTGCCTTTCGGCCCTGACTTATCAGGCCTCGGCCTGAACTCTTTTTGGCCGTCTTTCGGCCCCTGCGCACCTCGACGTGCGACGAACTCGTCGGCTAGCTGAGCTGCCTGATCCACAGTATTTCACCCCTGGCCTATCTTGCAACCAGAGTCTCAGGTTTTCTGGTAGACGGCGGTAAAACTGCTCAAGACCGAAGCACTCAACTACCTTGTCGTGCTCTCCGAAAGCCTTTGCCTCTTTGAGCCACTCTTCCATATTTGCCTTTAGCTTGTAGGCGAACTCCGAGTACGACTCGCCCCTGGCTTTCTCGGCTTCACGGAACTTCTGGCGAAACGCCTCTGCTGACAGCCTGTACTTACGTAGGAGGCTAGACTTGACTTTTTAATAGTCCTCCGCCTCCTCCTTTGGCAAGCGGGCCATCACGTCGGATGCCTCACCTGGCAAAAGCGTAAGCAGCTTTGGCGGCCATGAGTCTCGGCTAAACTGGGCCCTCTCACACGTACGCTCGAAGTTGACCAAAAAAAGACCGATGTCTTCTCCTACCTTGTAGGGTCGCATTAGGTCACACATTCGCAACGTAGGTCGCTCAGTCGCCGCAGACTGCACCAGATGCTTCGTCGCCGCAGATGCCTCGATGTCAAGACGTTTCATTTCCAGCTCATGCTGTCGCTCCTGTTCTCGCTTTCTATCTTCGCGTTCCTGTTTCTGCCTCTCGCGTTTCTCACGCTGGCGCTCAGCCTCTGCAGCCTGACGTTTAGCGGTCTCCCTGTCATTGATCGCTCAATGCACTCAGACAGCTCGTCATCGTCAGCCCCAACAGCGAGTATAGCCTCTATCAGCTCTGGCTTTCTCAGCGCGTCCGTAACATCCAAGCGCAACTCTTTCCCAAGCTCCAACAACTGCGGTTTTTTCAACGCCTTCAAATTCATGGCCAGTCTAGAGTACTGCTTTCCCACTGCTCCAAAAAATGTTTTGCGCGAATAACCCACGCGACAAAAACAGACGCCCTACCAGCTATCCTCAGAAGCCTGGTAAAACTCAGTGAAGAAAAGTCCCGCACTCACCCTTGACCGCCGTGAATTCTGCGAAGTCCGAAGCCGCCTTGACGTCCGTGGTGTTGGGTCTCGCACCGCTGGCTCGAGGTGTCACGAAGTTGTCATCCGACCGCTGCCAACCAGTTGTTGCGACCGAGCGGGGGCACCCGATCCGAGTTCCGTGGCCTCCAACATACGATGGGTAGCGTGTATGATGCGAGCGGCCAGCCGCTGTTGCAGCCGTGAAGAAGTCCAGAGCAGTAGGATAACGTAACTGTTTACTTCATAGCGAGAGGTGAGCCGAAGCCAAAGAAACATACAATGCCCTGACGGGCGAGGTTACAATACAGGACACGAGCAGAGCGACCGCATGGATTCGCTGCTCAGACAGGAATGAATTTCAGCGTTTGTGCTGCTTCTATTTATACCCAAAATACGCCCCCAAGAGTAACACGCCACGAAATCACAGACACACACACACTCTGTCCATAGTTCGTGAGTCATTCATGGGTTCGCCTCACGTGGTGTCCCAGAGGGGGGGAGAGAGTGTCCTTGAAAGGTGCTGGGGTCGCGCTATCAACTGCTGATCACGCCCATAGCGAAACGTCTGAGCGGGGTATGTCGGGGCGTGATTCACCGACGCGCAGGTGCCTGAAGGGTGTGGCGAACGTCGTGGCTTCGCACGTGGCAGCTGATGCGGGAAAACACGTGGCAGCTGATTCGTAACACCATACACTCCCCGCTGGGCCATTAGAGCAAACCGGAATTCTATAACGTTTATAACGTCACTGTAAACTAATTATAGCAAATAAACGAAGCACATCGTAATGATGGAACCACCCTGGCGACCAATTCCTTTATGATTTTCTTAGGCCCGAGATTAGATCGACATATGCAGAGCAAACGCCAGAAAGTCGGCTTTGCCGCAAGATATATGCTGCATCGCGACTTTTTTTCTACGCACCCTGTCGATGCTCGCAGCTGTTGATCGGAAACTAGCCTGTAAATTTCACCTATAAAACCGTTCACAGAGAGGCTCTGCTTGCAGGAATACAAATGCATTTTACTTTAAGCTATGCGATCCTCAATGTAACGAAAGTTTCTTGTATTTTAGGTATTCATACCAATCACAGTGATTATTGCGTAGGCACCGAAATACTTTTAAGAACGAAATAAAAACGGAGTGCATCAAAGTTAAACTTTTTTGTTTGTTGCCGCTGAAATCGAAAATCTAATAGCATAACGCAGATGTGCCACGGAGATTACAATCTCACTCAGGAATCAAACGTAATTCGCTTCCAGCGTTTTCCAGCCTCTTATTGCTCTTAGCATTACGTCCAATAAAGATTGATTCGAATGCCAGAAAAGAGAGCGGCAACCTGTTGTCTCAGCTTAGTAGCCTTGGCTGTGCACTACTGAATTAAGCCCGTACGGCCGCATAAGAAAAAATGTTCGAATCAAACCCTGCCGTAACCGGCATGTAGTAAGTGAAACGATCCTGGCCAATCCCCCAAGTGGGTATGCGCCACAAGCTGCGCAGGAGGCCGCCTGGTTCTTGCTGCGGCAGGAAACTAAACATCCCCCTCGCGAGGGGCACGATCAAATGCAGAGCATTTCCGGGGGCGCACGACGTTAAGTAGTTTGTGTTACGTTAATGTTGTTGCACTTGTTGCTGTTGGTTGTTGTTGTAGTGTAATTAAATGAGGAGACGTAATTACGGGGTCACGTGACATCATTTATTAGCAGGTGGGTATGATTATTGTGGCGCAGTGGGAAGAGCACCATGTACCTCGCGTTCCGCCCACAGGTAGTGAATGCGTTGTATCAGCAGCTTCTTGACGTAGTTTGAATGAGTCAAGGATATAAGGCACCCGCCGCGGTGGCTCAGTGGCTAAGGCGTTGCTGCTGAGCACGAGGTCACGGGTGGTTCGATTCCCGGCCGCGGCGGCCGCTTTTCTGATGGAGGCGAAAAGCAAAAACGCCCGTGTGTTCGAGATTTCGGAGCACGTTAAAGATCCCCAGGTGGTCAAAATTAATCCGAAGTCCTCCACTACGTCGCGCCTCATCGCCTGCGTTGCGTCGGCGCGTTAAACCGTAGAGTCAATCGATATAAAGCGCGTTCGTAGCCCTCCATTCTGTGTCGGCTTTGTGGCGCAGTGGGTAGAGCACCATGTACCTTGCGTTCCGCCCGCAGGGTCGTGGGATCAAAACCAGGCACCGGTAAGTATTATTTTTTTTTATAGTGTAGGGGGAGGGGTGCGGACTACGATGGACAACTAGAACGGGTGACATCGTGAGTTAAAGAAATGCTCTGCATTTAAAAACATCACCTGTTTACGAGCTGAACATCATTTAAACGTGGGAAATTTCGCAGCGGCGGTGTTATCGGAAAGGCAGTCGGTACCTCGGAGCGTAGTGCGGGGCAGCGCATGTGAAATACACCCCTCTATTCGCCACCGTAGCTGACATACCAGGTGCTATAATATCACTTTCGGAACCTAAAAGCAGCTATGGCCGTTTATTTTTGTCATGCGGAACGGAAAAGCTGTCAAAAGCCATTTCGCGGACCGCCGCAGCACAGACGGCAGTTGCTTTCAACCATCGGCTCCGCGCGCCGCGGTGCGGCTAAAAACGGCGAAACGGCCCCTTCGAAATTACGCTCTCTCCGGCCGAATGGGACGGCCGGAGCAACGGCGCGCCGCCGGCAGCCGATCGCGGAGGCCACGCTCACGGGCTCAAAGGACCATTCGGAATGCCGCACCAAAGGAGAGAAATTGGGTGGCCGCGTGACTTGTGGGATTAGACATACACAGCTTCGCTGTAAAAAGGACCATGGCAAGAATGAACGCTTCTTGCACAGAGTACGGACTGACTCACGTACCCCAGAACCCCACCGCCGCGCTTTGGCTGTTTGTAGAGGTAGAAGGGACTGCTCTTCACGCTTCCTCTTTGCCTGGGACGACCCAGGGCTCGGGCTGGCGACGCGGGTTGGGGGCGCCACCGGGTGTCTTTCGGCGTCCACCATACTTCCTGGATGACAGTCCCCTCCGTCCGTGGAGCGCGGAGACCGGCTTCGCGCGGACATCCTCCCGGTTCTGCCAAGTTGAGAAACAGTAAAGCAACTCATCCGAGTATGCGGCTTGCGCGTATAGGGGATGCATATCTGATATGCACATACTGATGATTGTGTTTTATGGCGCAAGGGCTTCAAGGCCAAAGAGCGCCAAAAAAAGTGTGTATGTTGCAAGCGAGTTATATGCATGCTTTTTTTAAAAATGGGTATGTAAAATTGGTGTATAGCGCCAATGATTAACTAGTAAAAAATGAATAAAACATGGCTGAGAGTGCAGAAAAAGATTTGGGCTTAATTAAAATCAGGGTGCCTCGCAGAGAGGTTTTGCCTACCAAATAAGGATAATGTCCCTGAGTGTCACTGGAAGTACCTCAGCACTGTCCTCCTTATTGATGGGCAAGCTGTGTTTATGTGTGATAAGAAGTTTTCCTTAAAAAATCAATGTCAGCCAAGTAGTCTAAACGTTTTTTTTTTGTAATTGATTATTCTGTCATCCGAAAGAAAACGCGCCGGGTGTAGTGGTATGTGTTGTGTATATCATGGCGAAATGTCTCTGTCTGAGTGTTTCGAGTGACTTACATTCAATTAGGACGTGGAGTACAGAGACATCTCCTCCGCATTTGTCACATGTTGGTCGCGGTGTTCCATTCAAAAGATACCTGTGTAGTTTTTCTGTTATGTGTTTACCTATGTGGTTTAATTGCATGAAGTTTGTTTCCCGGAGTTTTCTTTTAATGAGCGATTTCAAGTCACAGTAAGGTGCGGACATAATCTACACATTTCTGCGAAGAGCAGGAACTGCTTCCTCCCTATCAGTGGCCTCATTTCCTGCTATTCTACAATGACCAGGGACCCAGCTGACAGTAATTTTGAGCCCCATCGAATATGCTGCCATGACAGCGTTTATGAGCGAGTTGAAGACTGCGTTCTTATGGGACTTCGCTAATGACAGGGCTGTCACCATCCTGAGAGAATCAGTGCATATGACCAAGCAAACTATTTTGTTCTTTATTGTGTGTTCTATAGCCAGTGCAATGGCTTGGGCTTCACCCGTGAAAATGCTGCTTGGAGAGTTTAGGATTTTTTAAGTGCAGAGGTTCCATCCGAGTATGGCGCATAGCACCGCAAAATTTGTTTTGGACGCATCTGTGAATAACTTTGTACATCAATATTTATGTTGAAGACTTAAAAAGTGCTGCTGAGTCAAGGCACTAGTTGCTTTGTTCTTGTTTGCTTCCAAAAGACATGTCGCATACCACGGGCGATAGCGTCCATGGGTCTATGACATCAGCTAAAGAGGTTTTGTAGGTGTCTTTGATACAAATGTCCAAGTTGGATGCTAAAGTGTTTACTGTTATTGAATGCGGGTGCGGAAGTGACGGTCGTTTTACGAACAAAGATACAGAGTGTGAGATGAAAACAGGTTCCTAGCCTGCACCACAAAAGTATCGGAGGGATGTGTCATGAATTAAGGTGTTTGGTTGGTGTTTTATGAGTGAGGTTGCTTTTACGGCATATAGCAAGGACGTGTGGCACGCTGATTTTCCAATGACCACATGTCAGATTCCGCATGCAAGCTATCTATCGGCCCGGGCTCGTACGAAAAGCACCCGTTGCCAGCCGCAGGCCTAGATGATAAACAGGATCCAGTAGTGTCAGAGCAGCTTTTGGGGCCGACTGATACACAAGGCTACCATAATCAAGCCTCGATTTGGCGAGGCTGTTGAAAATTTTCAATAAGCATGCTCTGCCCTTGCCATATGACTGGCGTGGCAAAATCTTTAGAATATTTAGTGCTTTCATGCATTTTATTCGTAGTTTTTTATGTGAGAAATGAAGGATGATTTTTCATACAGCAGCACTCCCAAAAATTTGTGCTCTTTTGCTACCGGGATGGGCTTCACTTCAGTGAGTCATACATGGGTCTGCGCACATGCCACGTAACTTAGTAAAAAATACGCAGCTGCTCTTGTCACAGTTAAACTTAAAACCATTCGCATTTGCCCGTGAACCTTGAGAGGATTTCACTCCAAGTTGAAGTTGCATCTCACAAATGGTCATATTGCAAGATTTAAAACTAACCTGAACATCATCCGCATACACAGAGTAGAAGAGTGAGCGGGGTAAAATGTTCCTTAAAGAGTTTATTTTGACGATGAAAAGCGAGCAACTGAAGACACCTCCTTGAGGTACACCATTTTCTTGGATGAACGCGGGTGATAAAATGTTGCCAAATCTCACTTGGAATGTCCTTTGGGTCAGATAGTCTTCTATGACATTTAGAATATTGCCACCGACTCCTAATGAACAAAGGTCGAGTAGAATGCCGTAACGCCTCGTAATATCGTAGGCCTTTTCTGGGTAAAAAAATATAGCCATACAGTGTTGTTTATGCACGCACGTGTCACGTGCGTATGCCTCAAACGTCACAAGGGCATCCGCTGTCCAAGATAGTTACAGTCATCCAATTTTAACGTACGAACCTCTGACTAAGGTGCGGACCTGTACAAGAACAAACATGTAACTTATTCGGAATGGAAAAACCCATGCAGTGCTGTAAGAGACCGAATCGCAGCCTCAAAGAATGTGCATTCGCGCAGGTGTGTACACACGCGTGAATTTCACAGTCGCCGCCAGTACCCGGTGAAGACTGGTCGATAGGAGGGCCTTCAGGGCCCGCGTACCCCCTGTAAATTAAGGAGGGCTTCTGGGAGAACAGAAGAACCAGTTTTCACTACAGGTCGGGAACACATGTCAATGCAACGCAATGCCAACGCTTAATGGAGGTTTTTCGCGCCGCACATCGCCTTAACAAGGTGCCCGATTTTATATATAGGGCACTTCGTTGGACACATAATGGTTGTAGCACAGAATTGAAAAGAGGCACAAGAAAATCGCCTCTCACCATCCCCTAGCCCGTCATTCTTCCAAACATTTCAGTTTCAATTGGTAATGCGCTGCATGCCGTGTCGGCTGCTAGGAAATTTCTCTGACCACGCCTTACCTGAGTGCACTGTTGGTACTCTACAGGAATGGCTCATGAACTGCTGTCATAAATTTGATTGTTACTGACCTGACCATCGCGTCTTCGGGTGAATGGCCGAATCGATGTCGAATCGAATTGAGCCGAAGAGCTGTCGTCTATAAAAGCAGAAACGAGTTGTAGACATCGGTGAAAAGTCCTCGCGGTTTCTCGTCATGATGCGCTCCAAGAAAAAACACGGCAACATATTTCCCAACAATGTAGGTTGTTAGGCAACACGTTTTTGTTACTGGATTCGACGTGTTCATGGCTTCAAGCAAGAATTTTTACGTATAGGGGCGGTCGTCTACATGCGAATACGTGACATCTCTATCATCGTTGCCACTATTATAGTGCGAAAACCGCGTGAACCCTCCGCCTCCAATTTCTCCTCGAGAATCCTTTGCCTCAAGAGTTCTTTTGAGCAAGGATTCAACAAGCTTTCATCACACCTCTTTGCCATAGACCTTTCCTGAAAGTTGCGCGCGCCCCCAAACGGCGGCCGCAAAGCAGCCTGGGAACTGTGAGCGCCGCAGCAGCCGAGGCCGCTGCCGCCCGGGCCGCTCTTCCTGTAGACCTCTACCGTGCCAAACTGTGCTGTGCGCGACAGCGCCTGTGGAAGCAGCATTTGTTGACGGTACAGCTTCGGCGTTTAACATTGTGTGATTCATGCAGAACATCTGCTATCCTGGACAGCTGTTTTGATAACTGGCTTCTTTTTAAAACTTCAGCATTCTTACCACAGCCCGCATTTCTTCAAGAAACTGCTGCATTTTGGGGAGTTGCAGTGTGTATCCTATCGATTCATGCTACACTATGTCTGTGTTTGTTTCAAGTACTGTTGCCTAGGAGGTGGCAAGTCTTATTGTGCAATCCTGAGCTCTTTTGCTGTTTTCGGCTGTGTGTAAATATGAAAATAGAAATGTTTATTTCAATCGAAAAAAGACGAGGCAGCTCTAGTATGGTATCAGTGCAATAAAAGACACGTAGACTTTTATTCCGTTAGCAAAAATAACCAATACCAACCAAAAGGTAAGACTGTTCAAAGGGCGCTAATACAAAACACGTCCAGTTGACATTTTGCCTACTCATCGATTGAGAAGTGGTTCATGTGTGAAGTTGTTCAGGTAGCAACAAATTTTTCAAATCTGGTTTGGCGTGCCAGCCATCGCATTTGGGACCATTTAACATGGGAATTTAACGCCAAGTTCACGGAACTCATCTTCGATCAAGAATCCTGGGTCAGCTATGACGAGCTGTCTCCTTTGTTTTTAATTTTTAATTAAACAATGTTTAATAATTCTAATAATAATGTTTAATATTAAACAATGTTTAATAATTCCACAATAAGCGACCGAAAAGAAATAGTCGAAATGCTGAACTCACAAAAGCAGAAACCCCGTTCCAACAATGCCGCAGGAAACGGGCTGCGGGCAGTCGCTGTTGTTGGAGAAACCGCATCGTTGCCTGCCCTGTTACGCCTTTTGTGCTAAAATTAATTACAAAACTGGCGTTGGTTACTCTGAGCTGACAGTCGTATCTCGACAGTGCTGCATTTCACTAGTTCGTCTTGGATGCCTGGTTGCGGGACGGGCGCTTAGGAGGGCGGCGTTTCGTTCACTTCACGGCAGCTAGGAAACAAAACATATAAAAAGCATAATTTACGTTGTGATGCTGGGCTTACCTGTCTTTACCGGAGGACACCTCTCGAAGAAGACCCGGTGTGGAAAAATGGTCGCATACGGTCCATGTAACATTTGCGTCTGCTCGCGTTGAAATGGGCTTCACATATCCTTAGATGTTCGGACGGCTCCGACAAAGCGAATCGGCCGTCACGACCCTGGCGATTTATCCGGCGAACCCATTCCTTTTTAAGTTTCTTGTCCTTCAGAAACTTGTGCAATGAAACATGCCGGTCTCGTAGCGTATTATTGTTGTCTCAACCGAGCACACAGCACGTTTGTCCGCCTCCTGCAGCTTCCTTGGCGCCATATCGTCAGTATCGCGTAAACTACAAACGCTAAGGCAGGTCGTAAACGAGTGTAGCTTTACAGACGCCGAAATGCATCACGAATAACGCGTGCACACGATATGGGCTTCTTCGTTTTCCCACTCGGGTCCTCGCGGACTGCCGCAAGCAAGAGCTGGTTATTTGTATTTTTCTCGGGGAGCCCAAGTGTAACATTTGTTTTCTATTTCCTCGTGTTCAGGAATTTCTCTTTTCCCGCGGGCAGCCAGAAGCTCGAAGACACTTTTCAACTGGCAGTAGCTGGTTCCACTCTGCAAGCTCGCAGACGACAAATGGTTCTCATACGGCGCAGCCAATTTAAGAAGGATTCGGAGTTTATTTCTTATTTTGGGTTTCATGGTTTAAAAATGCTTTAATTAATGCGCAACATAACTTTGCAAGCACAGCATTTCACTCCACTTAAACTTTGTCCTTTGACAGGCTCGCTCAGCGGAGGCGGCGAGCGGCGCGACCACCCCGTCGCCGCTCGCACCGCGCGCGCACGCAGTTCCCATGACGCCTTGCGCCCGCCAGTGGGAGGAGCGGCGCTGCAGTTTCTGGAAAGGTCTATTATAGTGAGGGTTAAAAGCCATAAACTTGAAAGAGTAGCTTTGGGCGATCGCGCGAACTATCGACAGCGACAAGAGAAAAAGCGAATCCGACGAAGACACAAGACGTCTTGTGTCTTCGGCGTCTTCGGTTTTTTTCTTTGTATATCTATATATATATATATATATATATATATATATATATATATATATATATATATATATATATATATATTTATATATATATATATATTTTTATATATATATATATATACTTGCAATTTCATTTAAGTCTTCCGTTTAAGCGGCCAAATTGGTTTCGCGATGGTTTCCATGAAACACGAGTTAAATCCGCTTCACGCAAATACACGTCCGACTGTAGAGCCCGGTGTATTGACAGCAGGCAAGAATTTTAAATCGTTTACAAATGCACAGTGAAATAACTTAATATTACAAGTAAATGAAGGTCGGAGTATGGATAGAGTCGTATTAGCGGCCAAGGGCAGTATGATTAAGGCATAACTCCTCTTTGCGAGCACAACAGAGTCCCAATCATGTAATGCACTTTATATACACAAAAATGCAAAATTGGCCAGGTTATCACATTTGCGAAGTTAGCGAACGTAGAATATTTGTCTAAAGTAACTTTAAAAACAAACTGATTATGAACTAAAGAAGGAAAAATTCCATAATTGTGTATCTGATAAACGACCATTTCTCGACTTACACAGAACTATGAAAAGACCGGAAGAAGGGTAACACAGAAAAAGTGGTAAAAGGTGTTAAAATGCCCTGTATTTCCATAAAAATGCCTAGTTGGCGAAGTTAACACATTTCACCGTTTTGGTGTGTAGATTGATATTATTTGCCGAAAGTAAAGGACAAAATGCAAAAACTAAACAAAAGTTAACGAAATCAAAATCTATAATAATTTCGCCCCACTCATGGTTAGAAAAAATAAACGCATGAAAACATTAGCAAAAATCTTCAATATGCACTGACCGTATATACCGGCATGTATCTGGACTAAAGTGCACAGTTGGTTAGGTTAACAGAGTTTTATATTATGATAACATAAATATAGATGATTAGTAGAAAAAAACACAAAAAGCTGGAGCCGAGAAAAATGTATTGCCAAACGAAACGCAAATAAAAATACAATAAAGCGACAAAAAGACCCCCAGTGGGCTATTCAGAAACAAATCTGGCTGCAAAAGACGGGTATGATGTAATAAAATCATGCACGAATCTATTCCAGCCCCCTCGCGCAGTCAACGCAACAACAAAACTCTAGAAAGGAGACCACCAACAAAACACAAGATTCGTGAAACGAAAAAGCGGCGTTTAACGCTAACGCATTTTTAGAAAATGCTAAGAATGTCTGTGCTACAGTTTTATCATCGTGTTCTGACGAGATTAGACCCTTCCGCGAAGCTGTTAGATTTCACGCTGATGCTTGGTTGAGGTCTCAACTATTACTAATTATCCGACATGCGCTGCACAGGTGTTGGCTCAATGACACTTAAAGCAAGCTCAGGATTTAGGGGGGAAATAGGCCACCTTCGTAATTGGATTGGGAAGGCTGAAGAAACATTGGGGCTGGTATTATTCACTTTTGCTTCCAACTGCCAAAGTCCGAAGCCCAAGTCCACTTCAACTCAGCCAAAGTCCAAAGCCAACGTCCGCGGTATACGAATCCAAGGGAAATGTTGAGCGCACCGAATGCGACGATAGCACGATCGGATAGGGGCCGGTTTCGTAACGCCAGGCGCCCAGGTTTGATTCCGATCACGGGAGGCATATTAAAGCGTGGCATTCTTTGCCGAGTACCCCCACGCCTAGGACTGAGTAAGGTGTTGCATTTCAGCTGTAAAAATGCAGATTCGCCGGAATGGCACCTTTAATTGTTATAATAGCGTAAATGGAGATACTTAGTCGGAAAGAATTTTGAAAAAGCATGAAAAGGAAAAAAAAAATTATCAAAAATGACCTGACAAAATAAAAGCATGCATCGAATACATTTCCCCAAAAATGGAAAAATAAACGAATTCCACAAAAAAGCGTTCGAAGTAGGAGAAAAAAATAGGAAAGATTAGCGAACGTGCAACGCCTTGCATTTCCATAAAAAGGAAGATTTGGCTTAAGTAACACGTTTTATCGTTATAACAGCGTAAATGGAGATAAATGGGTGGACAGAATTTAGAAAAAGCAATAAATAGGGAAATTATGCAAAATTAAATTTCACGAAAGTGATCACAAGCTAAAAGATATACAGCTCATGTGTCCTATAAGAAAGAGGGAGAGAAAAACTACTACTGTGAGAGACGCTGGTGACCCTAGACTTCCGCTAAGAGCCCTTAGGCTCTGGCAACGTCCTCGGCAAGCTGGATGGCCCGGACTGGATCCGCTGCGTCAAAGCTAACAGCATTACTCCATCTGACTGATTCTGCGAGCTGGTGTAGCTGCTGCTCGTATACTCCCATAGAATATTTGCTACGTGGGCCCTGTCTTTACATTTGTGGCACTTCTCAGATGTTTTCCTGTCCTTTTCTATAGCCAATAGCCTTTTCATTACTTCACAGTGCATGCTTAGTGCACTCACTTCATGGTGACCGGGCGCCGCCTCTGTTTTGTGACCACCTGGCAGCCTTCAGGCCTTAAAAGCATACAGGGTGTTATATCCCTTTCCCCGTGACCTGGCAGCATGAGGGAAGGTGGGGAAGGGAACAACGTGGGAGGGGCTAGTCGACATCACTAGGTGACGTCATTAGCAGCAAGTCGTGGGCTCTGTGACATCACATGAGCGTGGGGAGCGACCATGGCGCGCGCACAGAAATAAAACAGCTGGCATGTGCACTTCGAAATCCCTGCTCGAGTTTCTTCGCGAAACGGGGGTTAATCTACACCTGTGACGCAGAATTTTATGCCAACGGGCATACTATCGCAATAAAAAAAAAGCGGGCAGGGAGAGGGGCATGTTTATATTCCTGAAACGGCTGTTGGCGGAAGGAAAGTTGCGTTATTCGTGGTCTCCGGGGCGCCGTAACTTCGACCGTTTTCCGCGGTTTCGGTTTTTTCACTCTGCGAGCCACTCTGCAACGACTGTAAGGAGTGTGCATTAAAATGAGAGACAGCTGGGCGAGTTGGAAGGGGTTCATATTCAAAAGTTTAACTGCGCGAAAGACGGATACAAGAAAGGACAAAGACGAGCGCAGTCTCACAACTGTGAGACTGCGCTCGTCTGTGTCCTTTCTTGTATCCGTCTTTCGCGCAGTTAAACTTTTGAATAAGACTGTAAGGAGGTTACGGAATTGCAACCGGAACTGGAGCGGAATTCCGAGTTAAGAGAAGCTATGCTCCATAGGCGAGTCGAAATGTTTTGCCCGCTATAAAAAAACAAAGGATTTTAGAAGTTGCACGGCAGAAATATGGACACATAATGGGTTACCTTGAAATTTACCGTCTAAAAATGCGACAGGTCTGCGTAAGAACCCTTTACTGGAGCGCCCATGGTAAGGGTAGCAAAATTGTTATTTACGCTCATGCAGTTTTCCCGTTCGTAGAAAGTAAGGTTATTAAATTATTGTTTATTTTGTGAAAACCCCACAGCTTCCTAGTTTGAATGTCCGGCCTACACGGAACCGAGATCCCACTTCCTTGAAAGCATGGAACGTCTAAAACAGGGACCAATTACTCTCAGAGTTAGTTTAGGACCATGGATTCGTCCGTCAAAGCAGCGCCAAGCTCTACGGAGTTTGTTCTCTTAGTTGGATGAAATTCGCCTAATTTCAAATTTGTAAATTATGTGGCCCAAGCTTAGAACAAAAATACGCATGTAAGTCCCCTACCGCGCCAAGTCCATGACAGTTTTTTTTTCTTTTCTGCCCAACTCTTCCTTGGGCCTTTTCTTCCCCGATCCCCAACCCACAGCCGAGAAGCATGTAGGCGTCTGTAAATGTCGGCAAATCTCTCTTCTTTTCCAATAAAGAGCCTTGTCGCTACGCGGCCTGATTTTTTTAATGGGAAAGCTTTTTGTCCTCAACAAGTGCAAAAATTTTCTGTTGGCAAGCAGGAAGGAAATTGAAACATGTAGAACCTGCTGTTTTAGGACAGTTGTGTAGCCTTCCACTGGCGTGTTATGTGAAATGAGCCACGTTTTACAACTTTTCAGGCCCAACGGGTCTTCATGACTGATAATTCAAGTGCACAGAAGGCTGTATTACAGCAAGCATGGCCAACAGCAAGACACCTGCTGTACCACTTTCGTGTGGCGCAGGCTGAGTGGCGCTGGTTGGCGGCAGCTCACAAAAGGTGGACGGGGGCCAGAGGCGTCATCGGATGTCAGCCATTCAAAGGGCAAGATATTTTCATATTCTGGTGAACCCGGGCATTTTTTTCGTCCCCACTTTGGCGACGCCACATAGGAGTTGCAGTTTTATCATTGCCCTTTTTCTTTAAAGCTGCCTTCAGTCCCCCAGTGCAAAAGCATTGCAAAAGCAGTGGAAAAAAACCCAGTGAACTCAGAGTGGATATAGACTAGGCATTTCCAAACTAGCAAGAGTGGAGGCATGGCTGATACATATCAATGCTGTTCAGCGCAAAGAAAACCTTGTGCGTGTTTCAGGTGGAACACAAGTCCATAACAAACGTTGGCACTGTTCTTTAAGGGGCCATAAAGACAAGATACAACTTTGTTGAGTTTTCAAGAAGTAGGCGTTGTTAGCTCACTCTGCTACACTCCATCCACGAAAGACGTTTTTTAACGGACAAATTGCGAGAAACCTCGAAAAACTGTCAGATTCTCCATCAGTGACGTAATATGGGCAGGAGGGATGTGTTATTGATTGGCACTAAAAAATGTTGATCAGTGTTTTAACGATGGGTTAGCATGGAAGTGACACAATCAAACGAAACTAGAGTTCCCACAACAATCGCCCAGTCATGTTTCCTGATGGGGCCTTGGTCGGCAGATGCTAATTGCACAAGCAAGATTCTGTGACGCCAAAAAAAAACAAAAAAAAAACCCGGAGAGTGGCTAGGGAGCGGCTGCTGTGTACTCTTTCTTTTAACATCTCCGTTACTTGTTGTAAGTTTGCAATACAATTCACATTGTTGTTATCGTTACAATGCAGCCTTTTTAATCAACCAAACTTGAGTCTTGTCTTCGTGGCCCCTTTCATTAAAAATGCTCATCAGATTGGTCAAAATGAATTGTAATAAAAAAGAACAATAAAATGGTGTCGAAGGTAATGTAAGAGCAGAACATAACCAGAAGATGATGACTCTGGCTTGGCCAAGCACAAAAAATCGCACATCTCCACGCCGTGAACGATTCCGATGGTGCGAAGCACTGGGACGCAAGTTGTGTATTGCCTGTGTGATGAGCGTGTGCTGATGCATTCTGAGTTTTAAATGATTTGGAGGTGCAGTAAATGCACTGTAACCCGCCGCGGTGGCTCAGTGGCTAAGGCGGTGCGCTGCTAAGCACGAGGTCACGGGTTCGATTCCCGGCCGCAGCGGCCGCTTTTCTGATGGAGGCGAAAATAAAAAATGCCCGTGTGAACGAGATTTCGGCGCACGTTAAACATCCCCAGGTGGCCAAAAATAATCCGGAGCCCTCCACTACGGCGCGCCTCATCGCCTGCGTTGCGTCGGCGCGTTAAATCAATCAATAAATTCACTGTAAATGACAAGCGTCACACGAAAGAAAATTCGCGTCCCACTACTTATGCCATATGGCAAATCGTAACCCCCCCAAACATGATCGACCCCTGGAAAGGGGCCGCCCCGAAGATTCATTTCCGCCACTCCCAGCCCTCAGATTTCCAAAGCCCGATAACTACCCCCGTTTTTTTGGTTATGGAATCAATTGAACAAGAAAAGCCCCTTGCCTCACAGTCTGTGTTCCTGATATCGAAATTTCTGGAGAGCATTATTGGTGAGTCGTATAAGACCAAAAAACAAAGAACTGAAGAAATCCTTGTTGAACTGCAGAATTAACAGCAAGCCACTACCCTTCTTGCGCAAAATTGTCTTGCCAATCTTGAAATCAGGGTGACACCCCACCGGAGCCTGAACAGTACTCAAGGTGTCATTTCTGAACTAGACCTCATGAATGGGGTGTAGCCCGGAAGAACCCATTCCCATTTGACCCCTTCCCGTTTGAACCCATTCCCGAAACGCCCTTCCCGCTTGACCCGTCCCGTGTGCGCCCGTTCCCGAACGACCCTTCCCGCATGGGCGCTTCCTGTTTCAGCCCGTTCCCAAAACGCCCTTCCCGTTACAACCCGCTCCCAAAGCGCCCTACTCATTTGAACCCGCATCGTTCCAACCCATTTGTATTTCTGAAAATATGCGTTACCGTCTTCGAAACTGTTCTCCAAAATGTGCTGCAACGGGTCATGCACTGAAAACTTGTATGCAGGAAATTTTCCGGAATCGACAAATATTTCCGGCCGATAAAAGTTTCTGAATGCCTTAGGCCGATACTGCCCTTTTGACACAAAATTTGTAGCGGCGAAAGTGTACTAGAAAGATACCCAATATCTTGAGTAATGCAGGCATTGGATTTTTCTGCAGTTGGTGTTCGTACGTGCGGCAGAAATTTATTTATCAGCCGCTCGTATGCTCATTGTTTGGAGCGTAGCTTTGTCTTCGGGTTCGAGAGATCGAGATCAAAGATGTCCGTAGGAGAGACTTTAAAAAAGGCAAAAACATGTGCATAAACCTGAGAATTTGGCTACTAATGCCTTTCTTGCGGGAGTAACGGGCAGATTTTTTATTTATTTACCGATACTTTACGGCCTGGTCGGGCTAATGCAGGAGTGAATATAAAACACATCAGTATTGGTTGGCGTAGTTTAAAAAAAAAATTCCCCCGCATTTCCCCGAGGGGGAGAATGTGAAAGTGCGAATGCACGGTTGTCGGCCCGCTTCCGGCGCTTGCGCTCGGCCCCCGCAGCCCACCGCCTCGCCGCCTTCTCTTCCATCTCTTCCATCGGGTGTTTGTAGTATCACGGTGACACCATGGTTATCAAGCCGCTATAACGCCGCTGAGTCGCCAACGCACGCCGCTGACGACGTAGTTTGAATGCGTTAAAGATATAAGGCGCGTTACTGACAATATCAGCGGTCCGCGTCCGTGGCTTATTCGGTAGAGCGTCGGGCTGCGGCCCGCAAAGTCCTCGGATCGAAACCTGGCGCCGGATGCTGTTTCTTTAAAGAGCGCTGCGGACGCCCGCCGACGCCGGCGGTGGATGGTTTGGGGTCGCTTAAAGGCATTCGCACTTAAAACGCCCAACACAAAAAAGTAAAAGACAAAAATATGTAATAGACGCAAAAGGCCGAACGCAAAGGGGCCGAACAAGATATGCATTCGAAATTTTTTCCCAAATTTTTAAAAACACAACGATTCAACCAAACAAAATTTCCAATACGTGGGAAAATTCTTCTAACGATACCAAGTTCCTGTTCGTTAGTTAATTATTCCAGTAAGAAATTGCACGAGGAAACAAAGAAATTTTCGAATAGTAATTGAGCTGTTTGGGCTCCCTAATATTCTTACTATGATGTCTTCTCCTAAACGTCGGAAAGGCCCTTGGAGGTGGTATTCCCGCGACAATTTTAATTTTCTGTAGTAAAAAAAATTACGCTAGAGACGACCCAGCGCTACTTGGGTTTCTAAAAGGTTTGCTCTATTATGCAAATTGAGTATACTAGAGTGACGGGAAAAAACAGAATCCAAAAAAACGCAAAGCTAAGTTTATAATTTTCGCCGCTTCTCATGACTGCGATTTTTTTATAGCCAGATGTGCATATGTATCCAGATACATAGGGTTACTTTATTTTATACATTTTTTTTTATCTTTTTAGTTTTCATCTTTTTTTTTCGACATTGATTACACTTGCGCTATTATAACGATTAATGTGTTAGTCCGCCAAATACGATTATTCAAAGTGGGGGTGTTTTTTTGCGATTTTTTCATTTGTGCTTCCGCGGCGCTTTTCTGGCTTTTTATTTTATCATTTATGGTAACGGAGTATCAGATGGTTTTGATTTATTTCGTTCACTTTAAACATTTCTTGTCTTTTCTGGAATGGGGGTTTCAAATTTTTTGTTTTTTAGTTATTTACTCGTTCTTTGAGGAATATTTTAAAAGCTTGAGTTAAAGTTAGCTCTAGAGTGTGGATAAAATTTTGTTTGTGTAAAAACCCTTTTGGTTGATCGTGTTGTTGTATTTCCCCCTCACACTCTTTCGGGACAGGCCAGATGGCGTCTTTTTAAGAAATAAAACTTTAGGGCCTGGTGTTTTGGGGGTGGATCTAAAGAAGCTAGAGACAAGAGTCAGTCGACCGAACAAGGAAAACGAGGGCAGGAGGGGACCCTCGCGACCTAAATGCGTTTAGTTAAGTGCATTTAGGTATTTTGCTGTTTTCGTTTTCATAAGCACGTGTTTGTTAATTTTTTTTTAATTTGTTAATTGATTTTTAAATTTAAAAGATTTGTTTGCTATTTAAAAGTTTTGTTTGTTAATTTTTTAAATTGTTAATTTGTTTCTTAGGCTTTGTTAATTTAAAAGATTAAAATATTTGTTGATTGGTATGACTTGAATTGAAAAAAAAAGAAAAACAATATGAAATGTTTTTATAACGTTTCATAAACTGGGTACGTTTTCTGGGAAGGGACAAAATAGGAAAATACGAAACGGGAAGGATCTTTCGCCCGGGCTGAAAGGGGAAAGGAACAAACGGGAAGGGAAGGGGAAGGGTTCAAACGGGAACGGGCCAAGTGGAAAGGGCGAAACGGGAAGGTCGTTTGCGCCGGGTTAAAGGGGACGGAACAAGCGGGAAGGGCGAAATGGGAATCGTTCAAACGGGAACCTCTCCATGAATGAGGTCCTGCTGGAATGACCTGCTGGAAGGCCTGAGAAATCAGGGCGTGACAGCTCTGAGGCGCATCACAATGAGGAGAGATGACAAAGAAGTCTCGACAAACACTTACTTTTGTCTACAGGTCCACACTCCCAGAGTACATAAATTCAGGTTTTATCCATTGTAATGTCCGGCCCTATAGTGCCAGTGGTTCGGGCACGGAACCAACTTCTGCTGTGGCCGACTGACCTGCGCAAAGTGCGCCCAACATGACCACTCGTCTGAAAACGTTCCCGCTCCCAATCACGCAGCGCTCCTCTGAATCAGAGATAGGCCCTAACAGTGACAAAGCGGTGAACTGGGTCGGCCCATACTTTGTACATGGTTCCAGTGGACGCTTTCTTTTTCTGAATCTGTTTTCTGCTTCACCACCAGCTGCAAAGCGTTGAGCTGCAGTCGGCAGGCCGCATTCATCTTGACTTGACACTTCTGTCTTAGGAAAGGACACCGTTCACCAGGCTGGACAAATCCAGGTGTGCTGAAGACGGCACCGCGAAGCCGTTAAACCCGCAGCGGGTGGCCGCGCAGCCTTACCGACTCCATCGGGTGGTCAACCACTCTGAGTGGTACGCTTCCGACGCGTTGACTGTGCAAATCTGATGGTTGTTTACATCGGCTGCAAAGCATGCTTACCGCGCTGGACCAACACAGTGGAACCGTGGGCCTGAAAATTAATATGCGGAAAACTAATGTAATGATCAATAACCCACCCCGGGACAGCACAGCGGTTGGAGATAAGTGGAGCGGCAGTGGAAGTAGTAAGCGAAAATTTACGATTGGCCAAGTTGTACCCCAGATCCCAAACATGAGACAGAAATAATTCGAAGGATAAGAAGGGGCAGGAGTGCACTCGGCAGGCATTCTCAGTTAATGAATAGCAGCCTACCATTGTCCCTGAAAAAGAAAGTGTATGACAGCTGCATCTTACCTGTACTCACATGCAGGGCAGAGACTTGGAGGCTAACTAAGAGGGTTCAACTTAAATTGAGGACGACTCAGCGAGCAATGGAACGGAAGATGATAGGTGTAACATTAAGGGACAAGAACATAACGGAGTGGGTCAGGGAAAAAACGCGGGTTTAGGACATATTAATAAAAATTAAAAAGAAGAAATGGACGTTGGCAGGGCATAATTGGCGAAGGCAAGATACCCGTTGGTCATTAAAGGTAACAGAGTGGATACCTAGAGAAGGCAAGCGTGGTAGGGGGCGGCAGAAATTAGATGGGCAGATGAAAATAAGAAGTTTGCAGGGATAAATTGGTCGCAGTTACCACAGGACCGGGATTATAGGAGATTAATGAGAGAGGCCTTTGCCCTGCAGTACCCGTAGACAGGCTGGTGATGATGATGATGATGACATCCGAGGCGGCGCGTTGGTTGTAGCCGAGAAAGACAGCCTGTAAGAGGAATCAGGGTATAGAACCAGAACCGGAACCGAAAACTGGAACATAACATGAATTTTTGCCCGGAACCAGAACCGAACCGAACCCGTATTTTTTCCGCCATTTTGGGACTGAACCCGAACCAAAACGAATCGAAGGAACTGTTCCGATCGGGTTCAGGGACTTGAAAACTAATTTATAGTTTTTGGTTATGGTTGTCTACCTTGTGTATGAAGATATTTTAACGCAAAGCTTTCTACCCCTACCAGCCAACGGTTCTTTCGTGTCGTGCGGGACAACAAACTTCTAACGCGGTGGAAGCAGCGGCGGGAAGGGGGGGGGGGGAAGAAGGTAGGGGAGGGTTTCACTTACACGGAGCACACTGTAGGGGGCACGGCGAATTTACCCAGCATTCCCCGCGCGCTGTAGCTGCTCACCTCGGCGGTCGCGTCGGCGGGACCATTCCGTCCGCCTTGTCGTCTGCTTTAGCGACGGTTGGTTTGGGTCTGTTTTGGTGCACCTTCGCGTCCATTGCGCCCTTTCTTCGCTCGGCTTGATTGATTAACTTGTTCGACAGCACCTCGTGGGTAACCCGGACCTAACGGAATTATATGGTCGTACGGAAAAGATACGTTGAGCATTGGTTTTCAGGGTGGGAAAACAAAATATAGAGACCACATACAGACATCTGGCCGCTGGAAAAACTATAAAGAAACGCAAGGCTTGCCAAGAATAGGACTCCGTTTTCTAAATTGGTGAATACCAATTCGCTTGTGTTTTAACAGATGTTACAAAAGGCGAAAGGAGGAACTTATTCTGATAAATAGCGATCATAAGAGTTCCCTCAGCTTTCTCCTAATTCTCAAACTTACTAAACTAACCAGTTCAAATCGGTGTAACTGGGAATCACTAATCTGACATGCCGAATTGTTTCGGTGTCTGCGCTTGTGTCGGGCGGTGGTGTAGCAGCTACCAGGTTCCCCTGTCTCACCCTTCGAAAGGCTTTGTTGATTCGTTGCGACGTCTTTTTGATACCTTCGAAACGAGAGCCTGCACACGCTGAGTACTGATTCATTTTGTCAGGATGAGGGCAAACGTATCGCTTTGAGTAAGTTCCCGGATGGGAAAAGCGATAGTATGCTGCGAGATAGGAAAAAGTTTCTAGTAAGACCTTTGATGTAGTAGTTGGCTGTCTGAAGCCTGCCGTGCGAGAGCAAGAGGCTGCCTACGCTGATGTTTGCGAGAGGTTCGGATTCTAAAATTGCTGACTGGAAATGGGAGCAAGATCTCTCTTGCAGAGTAGGCGGATAGATTGGTAGAGGCCTACAAAAATAATTTGGAGCCTGAATTTCCACCTGAAATAGTTGAGTATGCCAACTTTCTGCAAAGCTCTGTGTGCCACGACGCGAGTGCCTTGAGTATAATAAAGTTGCCATTTCCATTGCATTAAACATTTTATTTTTATTTATTTATTTGTACATACTGCAGGCCCTCACCGGACCCTTGCAGGAGTGGATAGGTAACATGAAACACAATAACGCTACACAAAAAGAAATTAAAAGAGAAAAGAAGTATTGATACACACAGGATACTTCGTGATTCACATGCATACATTTTTAGGAAAAGCAGTCTCTTCTAGACAGTTCACAAAAGATTCCAGCGTGGAGCAATTCACAGCGTTGACCGGCAACTTATTCCATAAACAAATGACCATTGGGAACAAAGAATACTTATGTGTGCTGACGCGACAAGCCGGCTCAAAAATGACCTGGTTTTAGTTTGTCCTGAGTGAGCGTTTAAATGGGTCCTGTAAGTACAGAGTGCGTGGTATCTAAAAATGACCGTGATAGAGTAAGTATAGGAACTTTAACCTAGAAATTATACTTCATTTGGAAAGTGGCTGAAGATTTGCTCTATTAATTAGGTTGGCGACGCTTGAATGCCGCGAATAATTAGAGTAGATGAACCGTAGAGCTATTTTCTGAATTCGTTCAGTTTTGTCTATTAGGTGTTGTTGGTGGGGACTACATATTATGTCGGCATATTCTGAGGCAGGGCCAATACGAATCTTGTATGCATCTAATCTGACTTTGGTCGGAGCGTTTCGCAACCTTCTTCTAAGAAAGGATAGTTTCCCTTCCGCTTTTTTTGCAGACGGTGTCAATATGGAGTTCCCAATTTAAATTCGCTGAAAGCGTGACGCCAAGGTATTTCACCTGATCACTTTAGGGCGTTCACTATTTCCTAAAGTGTGCGAAAAATTAAGCGGATGCTTGTTATTAGTGAATGCGAGGCATTTGGTTTTAGAGGCGTTCAGTCTCATACCCCATTTCTGGCACCTAGCGTAAATATTTTTAGTGAGTTGTTCAGCCCGATTTGGTCCTCTGATTGTCTTACAACTGTATACACGACACAATCATCCGCGAAATGTGCCTAAGCATACCCGTGGCAAACTTCGAGAGCGAGCGATGGTTTTCCAAGTTGTGACTGATAAAAAATCGTCTTCGTTCAGACCTTCTAGACGGCAAGTTGAACTCACTTGCTATCAGGGTCGATTGAAAGTGACCTTGTAAACGACATATATTTCGGGCAAACTATGTCGCATTTTGCCAACGCGAAGGCCCAAAAGATGTTGTTTTTAAAGAGAATTGTTTGTACTATACATGAGTGCCCGTGAGATTTTTTCATGTGTTGTTGCCCAATCTAGATAGTAAACATTTAGATTTAATCCAGAAAAGCGTACATCTTCGTTGTTCATCTTTGTTTATTGTTCTTGCAATGTAACACGCGCGTTTATTATCAATAATAGCTTGTTAGTTTTTTCTATAAAATCATTACAAATGACGCTCGTTCGCACCACA
The DNA here is from genome assembly GCA_013339765.2 of Haemaphysalis longicornis. Taxonomy (NCBI): domain Eukaryota; kingdom Metazoa; phylum Arthropoda; class Arachnida; order Ixodida; family Ixodidae; genus Haemaphysalis; species Haemaphysalis longicornis. The sequence goes on along the minus strand of CM023457.1, from coordinate 153,171 downwards.
TGGATTAGGTGTCCTCTTTTTTCGCTTGTTATAACTGAACCATTATCAAAGACATGCTTCATGATTAGAGTTTGTCATTTTCATCTGAAATATATTGCCGATTTTATTGTGCTTGCAAGTCCTTAAAATGAATATATACCGAATCTAGTATGTACTTATTGCATAGCAGGTATAACAATTTGAATTCCATTGAATTCCAATAAAGAGTGTTCTTGATTCAACGGTATGTCTCCCCACGAGATTATAGATGTAGTGGTCCAAATAAAACCAAGCGCTCAAGAAAACATATCTAGATAAAGCGAATGCACATAGTAAACATGTTCGTTTTGCACCGAATAATTGCCTGTTTTTTTCTTCAGCTTGACCAAAACTGTATCAAAGGCCGTTCCGTGGTTTTTAGCCACGGAACAGACACGTATCGCGCATTCCGACGGTAGTGTTAGTGGCCGCGTTTGTGTTGTGTGGTGCAAAACCAGATCTCACGCATTACTATCGCATAAATCAAATTAATCGTACTCTGTTCTTTTATTAATTTGAGGGAAAGGGGGTGCTACAATAGAACAGACCGCACATTTTAGTAGTGGACCGGCGGGAGGGTGGGACGGAGGCTTTAAGAGAGCAGGAGATATTTTTTTATTTCATTTCAAAAAAAGAGGGCGAAAGGGAATGCGGGGCTGGGGGGGGGGGGGGGGGGGGGCGTGAGTTTGAGGGCCGATACTTGCGCATTACTCCAGGGCCTTCCTTTTTCTTAATCCGGCCCTGCGGTTCATAACTGCAGGAGGCGAAAAAAGGCACCGTGCGTAAACGCTTCCGCATTACCAAGTTTTTAATGTTAGACGGGTCGTGCTTGAGGTAGTTGCCCAACGATTTACACGTATACAGCTCTAAAGTTTAATTAAAAGTGGTCAGAAACGTTAACTGCAGCGGCGCAAGACTCCTTGTTTACGTGGTTTACGTTTACTTGACAGATGCAGCGACCTATGACAGTGCAGTTCTGTGCGGTCGAAAACGTGTTGAAATGCGTGCGGTCGAAATGCGGTCGAAGACGCGACGAAAACGCGTTGCTGTTGAATAATTTCATGCCCTTTTCCTCATTTGTGCTTATACAAAATCCAGATCAGTCACTACGGATAAATTCAGCTCGTAAATTACATTGGCTTCGCCTTCGCAGACGCCTGTCTAGTAGGCGGTTGCGTCACGCCAATCCCACTACGGGACGCCGGCGCGGCCGGTGGTGGCACTGACACGGTGGAGTTGGGGCAGAATTTATTATACTCAGGGAATTATACCGGGAAAACCAAGTGCAAATAGGGTTGGAGGGGGTAACCTACCATAAACCTGTATACACCTACAAGTGCTCGATACAAGGATGTCCTCTCTCCCCACTGCTGTTCATGGTCTACATGGTGGGTTTAGAAAGGAAGCTAGAGGGCAGTACGCTGGAATTCTACTTATCATACATAAAAATCGGGAAGGTGGTGGAACAACTGGTTCCAGGATAAATGTATGCCAACGACATTCTGTGGATGGCGGACAACCGGATAAGTATATAGAGCTTTATGTATATATGCGGTGAAAAAGCGACGCAAGTATGCTTATCGTATGGTCTTTAGCGACGAAACGGAGTCCAAAACAGTATCAGTACAAGTACAAATACCACGGGTAAAAGAGTATAAATATTTAGAATGACTTAACTATGGCGAAGATTACACGCATGCGCATGAGGCTCACCTTAAGACCATAGGAAGACCAAACGCGGTTATAATGAAACCGAGAACTGTGGGACTACAAATACGAGATGGTAAGATTAGTCTTGAAAGGGGTCATGGTACCAGGATTGACTTTAAGAAATTCAGTTCTGTGCATGAAACAGGAGACCCAAGTGGGCCTGGAGGTAAATCAGAGGGCGGTATGCCGGCTGGACCTAGGAACCTACAGCAAAACTATAAACGAAGCGGTAAAGGGGTATATTGGCTAGTAGACTTTTGAGGCAAGGAGGCGCAAAGCAAGATAAAATTTGAGGAGCGACTTCGGGACATGCAGGACGAAAATTGGGTCGCGAGAGTGTTTAAGTACCTGTGTATGAGGAGCATGGAGATACGGTGGAAACGGACGACCAGGCAGCTGACCAAGCGGTACGGAAAGTTGGTAGGGGAAAGTGGGGTTTACACAACAGTTAAAAAGCAGGTAAAGGCAGCAGAGACGACAAAGTGAGCATAGAGAATGGAAGCGTAAAAACCGTGGAGACTTATAGGGCAGAGAAACTGGAAATTAAGAAGGAAGGATTCTGTGGCAATACGAGAGGCAGTGCATTGCTCTTCGAAGCATGGGCGGGGCGCCTGAGAACCCGGGCACACACGGGTATCTACAGGCAGCAGGATGAAGCATGAGCATGCTGCGGCAGAGATCGCGAAACCATAGACCATATTGTCCTGGGCTGCACAGAGATACGACCACCGCGGGGTGATGGGGAAACGACGTTGACGGAGGCTTTAGGATTTAGCGTGAGGGGGAGCTTGAACTTCAGGGCCGTAGATGTGACGGGGAGGCGGCTGGAGGGGTGGTGGAAGAAAAGTAGGGAAGAGATGGGTACGCAGGGGCAGTAATCAAACGGATGAGAGTTTAGTACAGCAGGAGGAAAAAAAAGGGGAGGGAGTGATGGGAATTTTACAATGGGTGACGGTGAGATGGAGGAGGCAAATCTATTAGGTTAGCTAAGGGTAGAGCAAGTACGTGGAATAAAACACGCACTACGGAAGTCCCGATTCAAAGGGAGAGCCACCAATCATCATCACCAGCACGCCCTCTTTAGGTGTCACACGCTCCATATAGGCTGGTGGAGGCGTCACGCGCGCGTGCGAAACGAGCAATGACCGGTCGAGATCCTTTGTTCCCTAACCAACTCTGCCTTCCCTTCACGCAACTCACGGAGGGTATAAGGCCAGCGAACGAGCCCCAAAGTCGCCCTCTCCACCTGCCGCCGACGGATACTGCAAGACGAGGAGAAAGAAAGAGATAGACAGAGAGAGACATAGAGAATAAACTTTATTTCTACCTCCAGTTCAGAGAAGCGAGGTGGGGGAGGCCCGGAGGACGTCTGCGACCGGCGGGCTTGCTCCGTAACCAGCTCTTGACTGGCACCGTTCGAGTGGGGAACCACTGCTTCCAGAGATGGTGGGAGGGGGGAGGACAAGAAGACATCCTTGGGACACCCACATAGCGCAAGATGGCGCGTATCGAGCATCCCAGAGGAAGGACACGTAGGGGAGGCGAAGAAGTCAGGATCGGGCAGACTGAGCAGACGATAGCGGAGCGAGCAAAGGCGGAGCATGTTGCGAGTGCGCTCAAAAACAAAAGTGAAAAAAGAAGCCGCCTAAAATGGCATTTCCGGCTTCAGTACCGGCAACGTCCGGGCATCTCCTCGCTGCAGCAGGTTCATCATCGGGTGAAGGTGGTTGGTCATTGGCTGCAGCAGGTGGGTCACCATCTGGAGAAGGTTGATCAACTTGCTGCAGCCGGTTCATCGCCGGCTGCAGCGGCCTCGTCATCGGCTTCATTCTTCAGCAGATAGTTGATCAGTTGGTTCGTCTTCGTGCTGTCCGCGTCTAGAAGCATCGTATCCGTCGTATACACATTGGAAGAAAAATGTGAGCAAAGCGGCTTCCTCCATTCTCTGGTCGTGTTGCTGGCATTCAGTCTCGACAGCCGGTGTACTCTCGTGCTCGGTGATTTCGTTCTCCACAAGTTCGCCCCCCCTGACCGTAATATCAACAGCATCACCTGTCATCTTCGTCTTCTTCTCATGGATTTTCTCGTGGCGTTTGAGGTTGCTGCTGTTACCGGCCTTGTAGTTGCAGTGCTTGCACGGAAACGGGCGCTCGCCGGTGTGCGTCCAGATGTGTCTGCATTAAAAAACCAAATGACGCCAAATTACTTTCGTTTCTGAAATTATTTTGACGGTTCACAAGATCTAGCAGTCCAAGTGGGCTGAGAATATGCGCTGAAGGTATCAGAGCACAGGGTTCAGTCGAAAAGTTTGCAGAAGGGCTACCATACAACCACGCGAGCTGATGATGGCTCCCAGCCCTTCTTCCCGGCGCTTTTATTAAATTTGAACAATACGCTGCAGCTGAATATGACTGAAAGTAGAGGGGTTGTTACCGCTTCGATGTGAATTTGCTAACAGTTATGCCGATTGTAATGCATTCAGAGTATGGCCTGTAACTTTTTGTGATACACTGTGCTATTGCAGTTGGGGGTCGAGACGCCCTTGCTGGCCTCGTGGCTGATGCCCCTTCCGATTTGTCATCGCCCCGGTGCGTTCGTTCCTGAACTAAGTCGACCCGCTGTGACCAATGCTCCAACAAAAAACTAACACAATCAGTCCCTGCATGACGCTTAAAAAAAATTCCCGGGGCACCGAGCCTGCTTTTTCGCTCTGAAGGAGAAAGCCTAACGATACTTTTGCCCGACCACCGTCGAGAAGCGGTTACGGCTACAAAATTGTGATGGGTTCCTTATATATACACGTCACTTATCGAAACAACCCGCACGCCTTTTTACCGTCTATTTATACAAAGACGAAGAAGTTGTTTGGGACGCTGCAAATAGCGGTGGCAGTTGAGTTTCGGGAACAAGTTGGCGCTGTAAATAGTGTTCCTTTCTTTCCTACGAGCCTCAGCACTTATTTCAACCGTTAAAATATTACCATCTGGGTGTTACATGCACGTCCCGTGACAGCCATCTTCACCTATACTAATCCACCATTTTCCCTCCTAGATATCTGAATAAATCTTAATCCATCAAATACCCCTGAAATCATTATTATAACGAATAAATAATTATTCAGCCGTAATTCAGCTTAATTCACTTTGTTTCATTTTATTGCTCATTGATTAAATATGCTCAGTGTTATGTCTTTCTACGAACCAGCCCTCTCGCTCCTCTCCGTAATCCGCCATCTGTTGGAACTCCCGTCATTTAACCATGATGATGGTGATGAGGATTAGAGGCTCTCCATTTGTATCGGGACGTCGTTTGTCAGCAGCTGACTTGCCTGTTTTATTCCACTCATTTTCCGTACCCGTAGCTAACCTAATGAATTTTGTCCCGCCAGTCTCCCCCTCACGCCTCCCCAGGTTTTACACTCCGATTGGTCTCTCCCCGCTGTTTGTGCCATTGCATATTTTTTTCTTCCCCCCTCTGTGTTAAATTCTCATCTGTTTGGGTACGGCGTCTCTATCGCTTTCCTACTTTTTTTTCCAGCCGCCACTTCGTCACCTCTATGGCCCTGAAGTTGAGGCTCCCCCTCACACTGAATCCGAAAGCGTCCGTCAACATCGTTTCCCCCTTGCCCCATGGTGGTCGTAATTGACAATATTTTATATGGTTTCCTGATCCCTGCCACAGCATACACAGGTTACCTCCTGTGGTCTGTATATGCCTGTGTTCCCAGACACCCCGCCCGAGTTTCCACGAGCAATGCCCTGCCTCGCGTATTGCCATAGAAACTTTCCTTCCTGATTTGTAGTTTCTCTGTCCTATAAGTCTCTAGGTTTTTATTATATCCAGCCAGCGCCATCTATCTAGGCCCACCCCAATCTTCTTACGTCACCGAATAAACAGTTCCACTCCTGCTTTCGACTGGGCTGGTCTCGTCTCTCTGGCCTTCCACGAATACACGGTGCCAGAAGTAAACCAGAGCTTGCAACCGTGACCACTGTTTCATACAAACTCCCCCGTTTGTATGAAACGGGGGGAGACCACGAAGCCAGGCGACAATCCTCAACAAAGCTGGGAAGACTGAAAGACGCGTACAACATCTATGAGCAAGCATACGAGTACGCCACCCCACCTAACGCCTAAGACCAAGCCTAATGCCCAAACGCCTAAGACCAAGCCTAATGCCCAAAGCCGGTTCGCCTGCAGCGAATGATCTCACGACGCCGTGTCACAAGCACAGACGCGCAAGCACAGAATAATAGTAGTAAAACGAGAAAGAAGCCCCAAACGCGAACAAAGAATCGTGAGCCTTATTTTGGAAAGCTGGGTAGCCTGGCACAGCCGACTACAGACGTTCTCAATCCAGATGACTAGTATTGACAATGATGAACCACGGGAGTACACAACTATGATCCGTATGAGCTCTTAAGTTGCTATTTGTGGCCATCATTAACTATTGACAAAAGAAGTTTTCTAATCTTCTGCTACCTCATTTCACTCCCTCCTACCGTGAATCACCTTCGCGCGTTTCGTTTTCCACATCCCAGGTGCTGCCGTCGTTCCAAGATCAGCTTGCACGTCCAAATTGGCCGCCATTTTCCCATGGCGAAAATTGTTTTTATTTATTTTAGGAATAAACAGGTAGGCGCCGTCGGTAATCCCGGCGTCAAACAAACTAGACCACGAAGCGCGAATTTCGTGTGAAGTTTGGGCGCAAACAGAGCAGCAGTTCGTTCCATTTATGAATGTTACAGACTTTATAAGTATGCACGTGAGCTTTATTTTCTAGAGGGGCTTTACTAGGGCAGCTTGAGCAGGACCACGTTATCAGGACGCCAAAAACGTCCGGGTTTATATTTTCGCATCCTGATAACGTGGTCGCACTCAAGTTGCCTTAGGCATGAACCCTCTCCCTGCTGCGTACTGACCTAGTCCAAAGTCCTCGGTTTGCTGAAGTTGTTGTGTCTTCTAAGCTGTTATGTTCTGTTTTTTTTCCTACGAGACATCAGAAAAAGATATGAACTTGTATAACTTCGAGCTCCTTGAACCGAGATAATGCTTTCTTGCCCAGCGATCCTGAAAACGTGTTATCACCCACGTGGGTTTGTTATCAGGCACTCGCATTAATGTTGGTCTCGACTATTTCTATGGGTTGTTAGTATTGGTTAGGGGATCCAGAAGCAAGCTGGATGCGTGGATGATACCATTGTGCCATGGAGGCATGCAGAGGATAGTTCAAAAATCAAGATAATTTTGTATTCCTAGCGTTCGAGTTTCCTTCCTAGAACTGAACTAAACATACAAGAATCTGCTGTTTACGTTATGTTTAACCAGAAACATGTTCATCTCAGCTAGACAGAACATAAGCCCGCGTAACCCTAATACGTACTTGCATTATTAATTCTACCGATCTCCCTTTTCGCTGCGGCTGTCAATCGTATATTATATATATATATATATATATTATATATATATATATATATATATATACATCGAATCCACTTATAACGATCCGCTTATAACATATCGGATATAACGATGGACACATTGCACCGTCCAATTTGTATGCTTTCTATGGTAAAATGTTATTGTGTCTTCTAAGCTGTATGGTTCGATTATTTTTCCTACGAGCATCAAAAAAATGCGATGCGCTTGTCGGGGATTTCGGCTCCGAACCGCGAACTGCCTTGCTTCCCGCGACCCCTGAAAACGTGATCGCCAACGTGGGGAGGGGGCAGCTTTTTTCCTCGACTATTTCTCCCGGGTTGTTGTTTGGCCTCGGGGTCCGGAAGCAAGCCTGGATGCGTGCCATGGCTCCATTGTCCATGGAAAGGCCCCCCTTTTTGCGCGGATAGTTCAAAAATAATTTTTGTATTCCTAGCGTTCGAGTTTCCTTTCCTGGGGAACTGAACTTCGGCCCCATGGCAAGTTTCCCCTGCTGCTCTGGGGGTTAAATGTTTAACCTCAAAAAAAATGTTCATTTTCGCTAAAACAGAAACATAAGGTTTTCGCGTAACGAGTAATCCCGTACTTGCATTTTTAAAAATTCTACCGATCTCCCTTTTTTCTGCGGCTGTAACGATTATCGTATATAATATTCTTATTATATGTTAAAATATAGATTATATATATCTGAACCGAAAAAATAACGGTTACCGGTTCATGCCGAAACGGTTCGACCCTCCGTTGTTGATATTGCACAGTCAATGCAATTCACGCCTTTTTTTCTTTCACGTACCATCAAATTCGTACCCGCTCGCGCACTTTCCCCTCCAGACAATTGAACATTATCCCGCTCTACGTAACAATCGGGGAAATAATTGAGCACCAATGTAGCAATGGTCTGTTGCAGCTGGAAGCGCGAGCGTAGTGCAAGCTGAACAAACGAAATTCCATTCTCGGCAGCTTGCAGGGGATATAAAACGACTTTGCCTTTCCCTAGCTGGTACTTTATTGCAGCTATCAGGCTACAGGAGTGCTCCACTGCGCAACAGCGGAAGCCCGCACCCAATGTGTGCAAACTTTTTGCATTTCATAATTTGTTTAAATGGTCCGACACCTGTAAATTGTTAATACTTGACAAGTGTGACCACAGGAGCTGCTCAGTGGCTAAGCCGTTTGCTACTGACCAAGAGTGGCCCCGATCTCCCTTCCCCACGACCGTTTTTCTGAAGTAGATGGAAATCGAGAACGTCCGTCTATCGAGATTTTGATCCACGTTTAATATCCCCAGCGGGTTAAAATAAGTCTGCCGGCCTGCAACATAAGCTGCGCCTCGGGGCAGAGATATAGCCCGGGGCATCAAATGCGCCAGTTTTTTTTTAAATGTGTTTACACAAAAACAACGAGCATCAGAACGTGAATATTGCTTTATACTTTTATTTGCCCTGCCTTTCACAACCAAACGTGTCATCAATGCGAAGGAAGTGAGTTCCGGGGTCACTATTTGAGGACATTACAGTGGACAAGCTCCGTTTTTTACACATACAAATAACAACAGATATGTCGGGGAAAACTGTTAAGGTGCGCACTTAATTCCTTGGAAAAAAACTGCAGCCCTCGACCTTGTCTTGGAAGCAGAAACAGTAATAAAGCAGGTGACACGTGCAGAAAGGCATGCCGGTACCTCACACTGCCCCATTCGCCCAGCGATCATTTTTTCTGCTTGTTCTGCAGTTTTGACGCTTTCAGATGTCCTTTTTTTCGAAGGTGCACTTGTACGGACTGCCTAACTCGCTTAATTACTTCTTCTGCTAATCGTTCCGGACGGGAGTACAGCTGTGGACGAATTAAAGAGCGTATACCCAAAAAAGTCCCATCTCATACTCCGCACATCAAATTTCCCTCTCATTTTGTAACAGCATATTCTGTTATAAGATTCCGCAATGTAGCACACGGAACGATGGCCGGGGGTCAGGCGGTATGATGACATACTGATTGTAATTCACACATCCGGTATAGCTATCGCAAAAGGAATTGCAGTGGTCAGAGCAATAATGCAGTGACTGAGCGTTAACTAATGCTTAGTTTTAACAAAAGTGTGGCTAACACATTCGATAAGGTGACAGCTAACAAATTATTCAGGGTGACCAAATAATCTAATTCATTGGTAGTATTTATGTGCCTGTTGTAGGATTTTTCTCTATTTGTTACAAATATAAAAAATGTGCGCCATTGGTACTAAGCGCTGGTGTTTGAACGCGCCAGTACGCAGGCCTAAATTTAAGGCTTCAAGGTTAGCGTGATGGGCGGTTCCATAGCGACGATTCGGATTTCAACAAAAAAGGAAATGGCAGAAAATATATCCCACCGGCGTATCTCTTGGCGGTGGCTTTATGAATAGACGCTCATTATGTCTGGGCGAGAAAGTAGGTGGTAAATCGTCGCCACTTCATCTGTTTTTCTAATATCGCCTAATTGTTTAAAATTTGCTTTGCAATTGCGCCACTGCCCTTGCGGAATAGCAGCATTTTGAATTTTTGTGTATATTTTGGTTTGACTGTCGTTTTAAACTACTAAATGTTTTTTTTCTAATTTCAGTGACAATTCAACTCATCGAACCGGTTCGCGAACCGGTTCAAGCTCCCGAACCGTTTCGCTAACGGGTTCGGTAGGTGATTTTGTCGAACCGGAACTGAACCGGAACGAAATGATTTCGCCTGAATCAGAACCTTAACCGAACCGGTATTTTTCCGGTTGTACACACTGATATATATATATATATATATATATATATATATATATATATATATATATATATATATATATATATATATATATATATATATTGTAGGGTTTAACGCGCCGACGGAACGCAGGCGATGAGGTGCGCTGTAGTGGAGGGCTCCGGATTAATTTTGATTTTTGACCACCTGGGGATCTTTAACATGCGCCGAAATCTCGTACACACGTGCGTTTTTGCTTTTCGCCTCCATCAGAAACGAGGCCGCTGAGTCCGGGAATCGAACCCCCGACCTCGTGCTCAGCAGCGCAATGCCTTAGCCACTGAGCCACGGAGGCTGGCTGCGTCAGTGCATTTATCTAGGATGTCCGTTGAGTCTCCGGACATATTCCACGCCTTTGGTGGGTTACTCGCGTCCGCGCTGTGACGGCTTCCGTCGTTTAAAGTCAGCGGATGAGCGGCGATGCCGCTAGATCGAGTGCAGTAACTTAAAATGTATAGCGGTATTACGAATCATCAGCGGGCCGCAATGCTACGGGGTTTGTGCCGCACTCCTCGGCTGTGGCGAAGCCTCCACTACGTGCCCTTTCTAGTAGGCAACCCCTGTTCGTGACTAATGCTGAACACTCCGCCACATGTCTTGGAAAGTCCGGATCGCCGTCGCCTCTCTCTCTGCGTGATTTAAACTTCGGCGGTGGCAGACGAGGCATGCTTCGACTTGTCCGAAGGACGCGGAAGCCGTTGCGGAGACCTCCCCCCTCTCTCGGACTCAGTGTACGCCGCTACTACCGGCCGCTCACGAACTCTGGAAAGAGTGTTGTGTGTGGCTGTGCCGTTCGTGCCATGTACAGAATGCAAGGAGAATGCTTGTTTGACCGTTAGCGCTTTAGGATAAATAAGATCCCCCAGGCACTCTGGTTAATTCCTGTTAGAGCAGTGAATCAAAGCTGTCACTCTGCTCGAGTCCTGTACTGTAACCTAGCCCATCTGGGCATTGTTCTTGCCTGGCTTCGGCTCATCTCTCGCCATGCAGTAAAGTTACGTTTGCCTTCGGCTTCTTTTCTTCTTCAAGGCAGCAACATTGGCTGGCCACTCGCTTCACCAAGCTACCACACGCATTTCGGAGACGACGGAGCTGGGCTCGGGTACGCCTTTCCGTATGCAACAGCGGCCACAGACGAGCCCTCTTCTATCTCAACAAGAGTCGCGCGCCGGCGCATACGCCGGCGGACGCTAACTGCCGCCCGACGACGGGCTGGGCACACGCTGACGAATGTATGCCTCAGGGGCACGGTGTTGCCGAGGGGCTGGGTGCGTAGCGCAGAGTAGTGTTTTGTATCGCGTGGTAGTCCACGTAATGAACTCCAATATTATGAAAGTTATCGCTTCCCTATAAAGTGACTGACGACATGCACGTACGGCATGAGCCCTGGCTCGCTCTCGATCTCATTGTGGGCAGTCTCTCTCGGCAGTTGGGTGCTGCATGAAAGTAACTGTAATAACAATAGTGCGTTACTCTATTCCTTAATGCAAGAAAAATTATTCCCACATTTCTGGCGCCCAACGTGGGGCAGCTTTTGATAGTCTATTTGCTGCCGTAGCGTAGCGAGCTGTAAGCCAGTTCAGTCGGCTAGCTGCGCCATGCACGCCAATTCCGTGCAGTGTACATTTCGGTGAAAGCCCACCTTCGGGCTGCCGGTGTGGCCGGCTCCTTGTTTTGTAGATGACGGCGGAGTTCGATAGCGCGACGTCTGCCTCGTGCCGAGCATGAGGAACCTAGGGCTTTTGTGCTGGGTTTGACTTCAAGGTTTCTTCGCGGGGATGCAACCGACGCTCTGGTGCTAAAGGAGATGCTTGAATTCAAGTAGCCTCATTCCATTCCAGAACGTAGAAGATTTTAGCCGGTGCTTGATATCGTATGTATACCATTGCCCTCTGTGGTAGATGCTATGTATCGTGTTCAATCCGAAGAGCCACGCTTTTGGCGGAATGATTCCTTTCAAAGCAAAGCTTTCTAGCTCTACCATCCAACGGTTCTTTCATCGCGTGCGGGACAAGGAAATCCCAACGCGGCGGAGGCGACGGCGGTAGAGGGGGGAGTGAGGGTTTCACTCATGGAGCCCACGGTAGACGGCGCGGCGTTCCCGTGGCGTACCCAGCGGCGCAACGGATTCCGTCGGCTTTGTCGTCTGCTTCAGCGGCGGTTGTTTTGGGCCTGTTTTGGAGCAGCTTCGCGTCCCTTGTGCGCTTCCTTCGCACGGCTTGATTAACCCTTTCGACAGCATGTCCTAGGTAACCCGGACCCGACGGAATTAAGTGGTCGCACGGCAAAGATACGTGCCACATCTTGGCGCGTAAGACAAGCGACAGTAAGACGTATCGCATTTCATCCGAATCTGACCTGCACGTTTTCACCTAATATCACTCATCTCATCTCTTGCCGCTTCCCCCGCGCAACTGCGCGCCCAAAACTTTCATGTCGCTGCTATCTCCAGACAACTTTAATCATATTCTACCAAAAAATAATTTTTCATTGATTCACTTCAACGCGCGAAGCTTACGAAAAAATAATGATGATATCAATAACTTTATCACGTCCCTCGACCACCATTTCTCAGCAATATGCATTTCTGAAACGTGGCTTTCTGATAGCGATAATAACTTGCATGGATTTTCACCTTATCAGGCTGAATACTGTCATCGACCCTCCGATAGCTACGGAGGGGCTGCCATTTTTCTCGATCCCACCGTCGTTTACACCCGCAGGCATGATCTATCTTTCAATATTAGCAACTGCGAAGCTGTTTGGTTAGAAATAGAAGATCCTTTACTTGCATATAATCGTAAAAATTTCGTTCTTGGCTCAGTCTATCGTTCCCCGTCCTCTTCTGTTCCTGAATTTCTTCATGCTCTTGATACCATTCTTAACAAGCTATCATTCGAAAATAAGAACGTTTTGATATTAGGTGACATAAACATTAACCTTCTCGATACAAGTGCTAAAGTATATACTGACTACACTGATTGCTTCTCTGGCTATGGGCTCGAATCCCTGATTAACACCTACACAAGATGCAGCCCAAGGGGTTCTCAAACACTTCTAGATCACGCATTATCTAATCTAACCCCGACTCCAGTATCTGGTGTACTGTGCACTGACATAACTGACCATTATCCTATTTTTGTTTCATTAGATCGTTCAGCTTCACCCCCTGATAAATCCTTCTTTACTTCTGTTTTTTCTAAACATAAATTTACTGATTCCATTCTCAGTACTGACTGGTCTGGTGTTAATACTGCTGTTGACCCTGTGAAGGCTGTCGATGACTTCTGTACGTTGTTTTTGAAGGCTGTATCGTTGAGCACAACAACTGTTAAATGTAAAAATCAGTTCAAACACGCATGCAACCCTTGGATGACGAATGCCTTACTGACCAGTTTACGCAAAAAAGATAACCTTTACCGGAAAACAAAACGTCAACCTTTAACACTGCTTTAGCCCAACGTTATAAAAAATATACTATACTCTCAGTAATCTACTTAAGCTTGCTAAAAGGCAATATTATGAAACTGAATTTACGAATAATAGCCATAACCCCCAAAAACAATGGAAACTAATCGGTGAATTTTTAAATACACGGTCCTCGCGTAATAATTTTCATAAAATTAACTTTAACGGAACCGTCTTTCTTCAGCCATCCGACGTTGCTAATGCTTTCAGCAACTTTTTCTCGTTATCAACCCCAAGCATTACCACTACTGATCAGCAGTCCCTACCCCGCTCCCCACACTCGTTTTATCTGTACCCCGTTACTGCCAATGAAGTGTACTTAACGATTTCTAACCTCACAAATACCAGTCCCGGTTTGGATAACATTTCCATGAGTCATTTGAAACTTGTTGCTCATATCGTTTCAGAAACAATAAGTATCATAACTAATACTATTTTTAAGTCTGGCATTTTTCCTAAAAACTTAAAGATGGCGAAGGTTGTTCCAGTATTTAAGAAAGGTAACAAGGAGTTAATTAACAACTACAGACCAATTTCAATTCTTTCGAGTTTGAGCAAGATCATCGAACAGTTACTTGTAAAACGCTTAACTAACTATCTAAAAAAATTTAACGTAATAGATAATTCACAATTCGGTTTTCGTGCGGGAAGTTCCACTAGCTTGGCTTTACTAACCTTAACCGATTTTATTAAAAATCTATTGATTGTGGTAAATATGTTGGCTCAGTATTCTTAGACTTCACAAAAGCTTTCGATACCATTAATCACAAATTTTATTCATGAAACTGGAAGCATATGGTATAACCGGTCCAGCACTTACTCTATTAAAAAATTACTTGGTTGATAGGCAATACGTGGTAGCTGCAGCTGGCTCGTTCTCTGACTGTCAAACTATTAACCAAGGTGTCCCGCAGGGTTCCATTCTCGGTCCCTTATTGTTTAATATTTATATCAATGACTTACCCAGCTTTTTACACCGATACAATTGTCTTTTGTATGCTGACGATACCACAATAACATTATCAGACACATCTATAGTATCTCTAACTGATAAATTAAATGCTGCTTTAACGGATGTAACTGAGTGGTGCTGCAGAAATAATTTAATTATTAATCCTACTAAGACTAAATTTATGATCTTTAGAAGCCACCAGAAAGTATTAGGTATTAGGTATTATTATTAGGTATTAGGTATTAGTATTAGGTATTAGGTTGCCAGAATTAAGACTTGGCTCTAATCGGATCGTATCATGCGACTGCGTCCAATTTCTTGGTATAATTCTTGACACTAACCTTAAGTTCACATCTCACGTTGATCATATCAGAAAAAAAATGGCATTTGGCATCCGGGCATTGCTGAAGGCACGACCATTCTTTCCAACCAAAGCTTTGTTATCACTTTACTTCGCTTTCATGCACAGTCATATCAACTATGGAATCACTGCTTGGGGTAACACATATCACACCCACCTATCATCCATTCAGCACATTCAAAATCAAGCTATCCGTATCATTACTAGCAGCCCTCGCCATTCAAGTGCATCACCTCTACTCCGCGAAAATTCAGTTTTATTGGTCACAGCATTGTTTGATTATAACTTAGGTATTTCTTTTTCAAACTACTCAACAACCAATTATGTTTTGAACTTCTTGACGTAGGTACTTTAGTGACCATAACACTACTAGATTTGCCTTGAATAATAACTTGTTGTTACCTAAGGTAAAAACTAATTATGGCCAGCAAACATTCCATTTTGCCGCAATTAATCTTTGGAACCGCCTACCACTTAATATTAAATCATCACATTCTATCACAGCCTTTAAAAAATCTCTAAAAAATCTTCTTCTAACCTGATATGTTTCCTAATTTCTTTGTTTTGCTGGTTTGACTTTCGTCATTTGTTTGCACAGTAGTTTTTTGTGTACTTTTGTAAACCGTTAGTATTTAATTATGTATAATGATAATTTGTTTTTGAATGCCGTGTTTATGTACTTAGCTTAATATTTTAGTAACTTCCATATGAAAACCATGCACTACATGTTCTTGCTAATTTGTTTTCTTCACAAATGTTTTATTGCACTTGTTTTCGCTTCCACTGCTGCTTCTGTAACGTTTTTTTTGCGTACTTCATCATCGAGGGTCCCAGTGCAGTCGCTGACTTCGGGACCCTTGTCTGTAAATTTTCTTTGTAACCATTTACTTCTTATGAATAAACTTCAACTTCAACTTCGAAAGCGCGAGACACATGGAGATTGGTGCACGCGATTGGCATACGACTGATCGTTACGAATGTCGCCACGACTAGTCGTACTCGTGAATTTGAGACACATGGTCCGATGCGCGCGTGCGATGTGGCGTCAGCGCCAGAGTTTTTGCTCGACGGTTGCCTCCTTGTTTAGGCGCACTCATGCCGATTTAGATATGTGCAAGAGAAATCCGAGCCGGAAAAGAAAACATTTGTCAGCATGCGGCGAAAATGAATAGTGCTATTACGTTATATATTGCCTTTTTATATGTTCAGTACAGTGGCGTGGGAACATTTAGCCCCATGATTCCGCTCGTCCATGCTGTAAGTGCCACGTCTACCAGGCGGATAGCGCACTAATCGGCGGCGGCGGCGGACGGCTGCTCCCCACAAAATACCCGGAGTTGCCGCTGGCGCCTTCTCGGGGCTTTGAAGGAACCTTTCTCCGCAATGACACCTTCGGGCTCTCATTGGCTGTGGTCGCACAACGATCGTACCGATGGCACGACTGCATCTGGCTTCCGGTCGCACGTCGTGAGACTCCTCCGACAAGCGAACGACGCCAAAACTGGCCCTAACGATCAATCGTAACGATCAGTCGCATGCGAATCGCGTGCACTAGTCCTCGATGTGTCTCGTGCTTAAGGATTGGTTTGCAGGGCGGAAAGCGAAATGTAGAAACCATATACAGACATTTGGCCGCTAGAGAAAGGCTACCTTCTGCGCACTGCTTGCCACGAATGGGACTCCGTTTTCTGAATCGGTGAAAACCAATTCTGTTGTGTTTTAAGAGGCATTACAAAACGAGAAATGAGCAACTGGTTTTGATAAATAGCGAATATAAAAGTCCCCTAGCTTTCTCGCAAACCTCAAGCTTACTAAACTAACTAGTTTCAATCGGTATGAATGGGAATCACTAAGCTGACCTGCCGAATTGTTTCGGTGTCAACGCTTGTATCGCGCCGTGGTTTAGCCCCAAGCTAGCACTTCAGGGTGGCTAGGTTCCGCTGTATCACTTTTCGAAAGACGCTCCTCTCCGTTTTCTCTCACTTGTGAATCACCGCCGCGGCTACAGCGGCGGCGGCGTCCGCCGCTCTAGCCTGGCCGTGGCCGACGCTGCTGCTGCGTTCGGGATGCCGCCCAATTCCAGGTAATGGCTGGCAGAATTTCTGGTTTGACTCTTTTTAGTGTCACGTGTGTGCATTTAGTGACGTCACATGAATAATTGTTGTGGGTGTCGTTTAATGCTTTGTTTTCCAACGACCTTCACAGCGTGGATTGGACCCAATTTTTTTTCAAGCAGATTCTCGTCCGCATTGGGAAAGCAAAGCGCAGTGAGGTTGACTGGCTTTGCAACGGGCGCTGGGGACAGGGACCAACAGGGCTGGTGGTCCCGGGCAGGGATGAGTGCCTCGCTATGCCGATTGGGGGCTCGTGGTGTAATACATCGCCACCGTCAATGAGTAAGAGCGGTTAAAGGTGGAAGTGCCGAATAGTAAGTTATGCGCATTCGGCGGGCACGTCGTACCGCTTCTGCCGACATCCCCTTTGGGAAGTGGCCTGGTCTCATAACGGCGAGAGCCGATTGATGACCCCGCACGCGGACACCAGACTTTCAACAAGCCCCTTTGTGGCGTTTCCCGGTTTGCAAGCTGATCCCGTCTCCAGCCCCCTATGTGAGTGAAAGAACGCATGTTTCTTACTGTGAGTTCTTTGCTGTATTTCTGTTAGTGGTCACGCGTTGTGGAAACGCGTGGAGGTGTTCATAGTAGTTTTCGCATGATTGTGTTAAAAATTGTGCCATTTGTTGTATAGTCACGAACAGCCTGTGTAGAATAGGGTAAACATATTTAGTTTTGAAAGTGTTGAGAAAACGAAAAGAAATATTACGCCCACCTCCCTTCGCGGGAACCCTGGTTTGATGCGATGCTGAGCGGGGTTCAAGCGCAAGCGGAGAGCAACCGTCGACCGAAAGGCCGCCGGAGAGCGGCACACCGGTTATGTGCGCAGCGCGCCCGAAGGAGAGGAGGCCGCGGAGAGAGAGTACTGCACATGCGAAGCACCGCGCGCAGCGCCGCCCACCGGCGGTGTGAGAGCGCGCTGGGCCGCACACCCGCAGATGTTGAGAGAGAGTGTTCGCTCTCACCTAGACCTGTGCGCCGGTCAGAAATCGCCGGCGGCGGCGCGCAGCGCGGCACGGAATGGCGAAAAGGGGGGAAAGAAAATAGGATTTGGGGGAAAAAGAAAATATGCAAAAACCGTGAGGGATCGGGACATTTCTGTGTTGGACATTTCGGTGCTGCACGTCTCGGTGCGTACATTTCGGTGAACGGGATGTCCCAGGCATAATTCTCTTAACATTTTAGCTTTAATCCTTTCGTTTCATCAGATGATTTAATTTTACGTTCGAGAGTTGTGTTTGGGCCGCACTGCGAAGGAAAGAACGCTAAACCGAGGCGGTGCATAAGCGCCTAAAAACAAATTTCGAAAGGAAATGTTAAAAATTAAAGTTGTTCATTTACTTCAGTTCAACATTTTTTTATTTTAGCATTCATGTGAAGAACTGTAATATTTTAATTCAAGTGTTACCGAAGGCCGTTGATTTCTCTTCACCCACCGCTGCAATACGCTGCGACGCTGCTGCTTTTAGTCCATTCCTATATCTCCCTCTCCGCCCCCCTCCTTCCCCGCCCGCCAACCGCCGCAAAAAAAAAAAACGAAAGGAAACGAGCTTTTAATAATTTTCTCTATAAATTTCGTCTTGCATTTGGTGTTGGTTCTACTAAAAAACTAGCCATTGATCGCACTTGCAGTGGAGTTGCGTGGGGAGGGAGGGCTAATTACTGCCGGGTTCCAACCCCCTTGTTAGAGAGAGGGGGGTGTCATTTGTGCTGCTACAATTTATGCCTATAAAATGGACGCCGAAAACTTGAAGACGACTGTCTCAGCTCTCACCAAACCGGCCTATTCATTTTTTTTCTTCTTATAATGGAAGAACTCGAGGAATGTCTGGGGTGTCCATAAAATGCGCCACTTGAAGAGTTAATTGCGGATGGGGCGACGGAAGACGAAGAAACAGCTATTCCTGGAAAAATAGCGCCGTCGGTACGCCGGTACCAGAGAAGCTCTGGTCGGTACGACCGCGACGCGCGGAAGGGACCTTGTTCCTCCATGGGAGCTCCCACAGGCGAGCGATACTGTCATTGTGTTCTCAGAGGCTTTTCGGGTAGCTTTTGTTGTGCATTAGAGAGGAATGGTGCACTCTTCCCGTAATGACGCTGACCATTCAAGCTTGCGCGCTACTGTGCCGGCTTCTTGCGCACTGTTTACGCGTGCTGATTATGGGGTTTAATTCTCGGATATTAGCGGCTTCTTGCTTGAGAGAATCGACGAGTGGTGGGAGGAACTGGCACACAGATTTTGGAGACTTGTGTACTCCGGTCGTTCTAAGCTTCATCCGCATTTATTCCTTTCAGTCTCTCTGCGACCGCATCTTTTGTGTTAGTGTTTTATTTTTCTTGCAGTGTATGCTTTCATACCCGTTGGATGACGATGTTATTTAAACGCCAGGGGACCGGCCTTTATCAGGAAGGAAGGTGGTCAAACACTTTTGGTCATGTCATCTACAGTAGGACGAATATGGCTTGAGCGGCTGAAGTTTGCGTTCGCTCCTGTCTTCCTTTGGATGAGAAATAGGGGGGAACAAGTTTGTTGGTTGGGCTTTTGACACAGAGAGAGTAAGATGGGCTCAGGTAACCATGGATGCCTGGCCATTTTAGACTTTCTGAGAAAGAGGATAAAGTAAGAACGATGTCGCGCTTGTGTGGCAGCGGGAGAAGCTGGGGTGCTTCAAGAGGATTACGAGTCAAGCGCGTCAAGACGGTAGGCAATCACACATTTATTCTTTGTTAACAAGGTCGCGGTATGCATGCAAAGTTCGTGCGACTGGTAGGACTGGTGGGGAGGACGGGCCGGGAAGAAAAGGTATTTGGAGAAGGAGGAGAAGGAAGGGGAGAACTCCCCTGATTCCAGGCAGAGAGTACAAATCATCCGTTGATGCATGGTGAATCGTGATTATTTCCGGACAAACAGTACCGCTGAGAGAGGTATTTCATGCAGAGGGAAAAACGACAACTTCCAGCGAAGCGACGTATTTTCCTTTCATATCCCCTCGTTCTTTAGAAGAGTCGCCCTTCAGCAGCTCCCCTCAAAGAAAAGGAATAGTAGGCGGGCGCGGGGCCGGCGGCGCGCCGCAATTTTTGCCCGGCGGCGGCGGCGGCGTGCTCATTCCCGGGACTTCGGCGGTGGCGCAGACAGCGCGACCAAAACAGACGGCGGCGGCGGCAGCGCAGCGCGGGGGTGCACAGGTCTACTCTCACCTGGGCACGCGCCGGCGCCAGTGCGTCTGCCGCGGCTATGACGCAACACAATCCGACACAATCCACTTTAATCCAATCCAATCCAAAGCCAAGCCAAGCAAATCGAATCCAATCGAACGTCCCTCACGAGAGAGTGTTCGCTATCGGAGAGGAGAGGGGGTGAGAGGAGGAGAGTGCGGACGCCGACGACGACGACAGACGCACGCAGGAAGGACAGGGCCGCCGACAAGAGATGCTCTCAGCGTCGCATCTAAAAAAATTGGCTCCAACCCACGCTGTGAAGGTGGTTGGAAATCAAAGCTTTAAACGACACCCATAAGAATTGTTCATGCGACGTCACTTAAATTCACACACGTGGCTCTACAAAGAGTCAGACCAGAAATTCTGCCAGCCGTTACCTGGAATTCGCAGGGGGCGGCGTCCCGAACTCAGCAGCAGCGTCGGCCACGGCCGGGCTAGAGCGGCGGACGACGCCGCCGCTGTAGCCGAGGCGGTGATTCGCAAGTGAGAGAAAACGAAGAGGAGCGCCTTTCGAAAAGTGACACAGCGGAACCTAGCCACCCTGACGTGCTAGCTTGGGGCTAAACCACGGCGCGATACAAGCGCAGACACCGAAACAATTCGGCATGTCAGCTTAGTGATTCCCATTCATACCGATTGAAACTAGTTAGTTTAGTAAGCTTGAGATTTGCGAGAAAGCTGAGGGAATTTTTATAACCGCTATTTATCAGAACCAGTTGCTCATTGCTCTTTTTGTAAGGTCTCTTAAAACACAACAGAATTGGTTTTCACCAATTCAGAAAACGGAGTCCCATTCGTGGCAGGCAGTGCGCAGAAGGTAGCCTTACTCTAGCGCTAAATATTTCTCTGTATATGGTTTCGACATTTTGCATTCCCGCAGTGCAAACCAATCCTTAACCTATCTTTGGCGTGCGACCACTTAATTCCGTCGGGTCCTGGTTACCCAGGACATGCTGTCGAAAGGGTTAATCAAGCCGTGCGAATGAAGTGCGCAATGAACGTGAAGCTGTTCCAAAACAGGCCTAAAACAACCGCCGCTGAAGCAGACAACAAAGCCGACGGAATGCGTTGCGCCGCCGGGCCCGGCGGGCTGAGCAGGCTCCGGCGCTCGGGAAACGCTGGGTACGCCATGGGAACACCGCGCCGTCTACAGTGTGCTCCAAGAGTGAAACCCTCCGCCCCCCTCCTCTCCGCCTCTACCGCCGTCGCCTCCGCCGCGTTGGGACTTTCTTGCCCCGCACGCCACGAAAGAGCCGTTGGATGGTAGAGCTAGAAAGCTTTGCTTTAAAAGGAGGCGCTACGGCTTTCCCCTTCGCGCTCGAGAGGGAACGCAGGGCTGTTGCTAGGTCGGTTCTGCCTCTTTAGTTCTTGGAAATTCCGAGGGTGGTTTAGTTGGTATTTTGATTTGGGTTTCTCCGCGGGAACGAGACGCGGGTTAGAGCAGTAACTTTGGGTTAGAGAGGGTAAGGGCCCCCTTGGTTGGGCAAGTCTGTTATCACTTTTCCCTCAGCTCCTCGTTCCTTTTCGCCTCCGTGTTCCTTGCGTGGACGAGGAAGGGGAGATCGGGAGCAGCAGTACATATGTTGCAAGGGGTGGCGGTGGCTTTCCTTGTCTCATCAGTTCTTGAGTGTGTGTTCATTTTGTGTGTGGCGTAAGCCAGTTAGTATCCGTCGCTAGTTTGCGCCTTTTCTGGGCCGTAAAGACGTTTTCCACCGGCCAGACGCGTAGGGGACTGCTTATGTTTTTTTTTGCGTATTCATACACACCGGTATTCCATTCACCGACACTTGCCTGCGCACGTCACTCTGTTGACTGCTGCTTCGCCGCCTCTGTATTCTTTGAGTTGTTAGGGGGGCACAACTTCGCTCCAATAAACTTTTTTTTCCTTCGAGACAACTGCGCAATCCTTGGCTTCGTGACAATATGATTTGCGGCCTCACAGATCATTAACGCACAGTCGGTAATCTTCCTTTCATTCAAATGTTTTGCCGCAATGCACAAGCCCAGCCGAGTGTTCTGTGCAAGTGAATGTGAGAGCTGCCGTACTTGTGTCGGCAAATATTTACATATTTACATTTACATATTTACATATTTACAATATTTACATGGAAAAGTCGCGAGATTTTCCTCGGAGTCTTGTCCTTCTGCAGTCTTGTCATATATAGTCATGGTATTTCGTAAGAACAACGGGGTAAGTAGTAAATGTGAGTGAAGGATTGAAGATTTTTTAATAGGGCGAACTTGTTCCTCGAACAAGTCAGCCAAATGACCATTGCACCGCACACAACTAGCGTTCTTGCAAGCCTATAGCTCGCTACACGGGTTCTCGTGCACAAACACCCGAAACACTCTGCGGCGCTCGTTGTCGTCTGACGTCACCACGTGCTTAAGGACGGTGGCCGAAGGCGTCCTCTTTGTGGTCGTCGTTTTTGAACCTCTGGTCTCTCTCTCCCTCTCACTCTCTCTCTAGCTCCTCTAGGTGTTTTTGCTACACAGAATCTTTCGGTGTCTCAGGGCAATGCCACTTGTGTCGCATTTCCCCGCTTTGAGGTGAACTCATTGGCGCGTGACGGATACCTCTGGAATAAGCACTGGTTATAGCTTTAAGGTCCATCTGGAACCTTACCTGCCCAGGAGCGAAGGTCGGGAGAAGCATTTCTGGCACTGGCTGCAACGGTATGCGCCGGCGTGCTTCTTGCGGTGCCTTCGGAACTCGTCATTTGTCCCGAACGTCTTGCCGCAGCACTGCAGCTGGCCCCCTGCAGCAGCTGCCGAGTCGGAAGTTGCGCCACTACTTGTGGAGGCCACCACCATGCCTACGGAGCCCTCGGCTGCGCTATTGCTGGCGGTGGCAGGGGCCGCGCCAATGGGCGTGTGCAGACTTGCGTAGTGCCTGTCAGTGTTGAACCTCCTGTGGCTCCCGTACTGGCAGCCGGAATGGGGGCAGGGGTAGGCCCAGGCGGAGGCCTCCTTGGAAGCGTCCTGCGGCACACATGGTGATGTGAGCGACACGCGTTTCGATATCCCTCTTCAAGTGATCGTCATCTCGCTGTCTTGAGCGTCATTCTGTTTGCGGAAAAGACATTAAAAAAGCCGCAGCGCGCCCATCCTCACCTGCTAATGGTTGAAAGAGAGCCTTAAAAGTCCAGCATGATGTTTGCATTACTTACGATGTCCTCTTGCGCTTGCAGTGGCCTCGTCGAAAGTTTTGCAAGGGGTCAAGGCAGTTGCATGCCCAAGCCTTCATTTCAGCGTTTGTAGGGTGTTACCATTTTTTGCTACCTGTACTTTACCTATCTGCGGGTCAACAATCGGGAAGTCGACGCGAACCATACAAAATGGATGAAGGTCAACATTCTGGAGACTGAGATGGCGTGAAGCGCATTGCAAGAAAAGCTGATGTCTTTAGCGGCTGATTGGTGGGGTCGCCGCAATTGTTGCGAGGTGTTTTCTCTTCAGCCGTCCATTACAGGTAAACTGAACAGTGGCCAAAAAGTAGAATCATGAATTACCTGCACTGAAAAGTGCCATACAGTCATTAATAGGACCTTCACTATTTCCCTGGGGACTACAGTGGGGACTACAGTGGACCAAAGGGAGTTTCATTTGCCGCACTTGATGACGCCACCACGGCGCGATTTTTTCCAAACTCGGTGTCAAAAATAGCTGCCGTCTGCTCCGGCGGCTAAGCTACATTCGTCTCTACTTTTTTTTTTACTTGTATCTCAGACAAAATCGTCATTTGGTGTGTGCATTCGCACGCGTCGATAGAAGACACATTCATAGTAAACAGCTGCAAATATTGTGGCCGAGTTGCGCAAAACTTGAACAAAACTTTTTTTGCTTTTTCTAGATGCACAATAACAGAAAACCAGAAGTAACAAATGTTTGGGCGCATAGTTTCTTTTCATGCAACAAAGGGCTAGCCACGCATAGCAGTATTATCATATATGCTGAACACAGAGCGTACACGTGTTCTTTCTGGCGCCTTCTACAATTCGATCTATTACATATTTCTCGAAGGAGTGATAAAAATCTCTCTGGGTACTTCAAAGGGCCATGAAAGCAAATCACAACACAGTTGAATTTGAGAGAAGGAGCCTACGTTAACCCATTCAGTTCCGTGCCAGCCACTAAGGACGTTACTACAAAACAAGATACACAGGTCACTGACCAAGTAAAAAACAAATTGACGTTTCGGGAGCGCTACGGTTTTCTTTTTTCATTGTGAACAAGGGAGCCGTAGCGCTCCCGAAACGTCAATTTATTTTTGACTTGGTCAGTGACCTGTGCTTCTTGTTTTGTAGTATGCTACCTGACCAGACGGTATGCCGTCCAACCATCGACTTCATAAGGACGTTTCTTTTAAAAAACGCGAAAATTGGGAAAAACCTTCAAATTTCGCGCTACAGTGACGTCATACAGGCAGGAGTGACGTAATGTGGGCCCGCACTAAAAGCATGGCTACCAGTGTGTTAACTGCATGGTAGAATTCAAGTTACACGGTCAAAAGAAAGTAGAGGCGCCACTACAATCGCCCAGTCATCTGTCTTAGCGATGTTTGAGGTCGGCGGCCGTCGATAGCACAAACAAGATCATGTGATGTCATAGAGAAAACGCCGGAAAGTGGCTGTGGAGTCGCGACGGCTTCATTTGGTGTATTATTGTATTGATAAGTATATCAATTTTCTTATTATACATCGATATAATATATTATATTATTTCCTCATTTCCTCCAGTTCAGCCTCCTGGCCAGTTTAACAATGGCTGGCGAACGTAAGACAACCGCCCAATTTGTTTCCTTTGCCGTTATGCCGGGCATGTCGCGAAATATTGCCGCCGCACACCACCGGCCACTGCTGTTCTCCGACCGCCGACTTATGGTTTGTCCAACCGGCCACCTGTCCCCCACGCCGTTCCCGATGGATATCACATCAGTCCCTCACCTGCTGACCACCGCGCTTCTGAGAATCATCGCTCGTCGTCTCCACGTCGCCGCTCTATTTCTGCGATGCGTCGCCGGCAACCCGCTTCCGAAGAGGAAAACTAGAAACCGCAGTTCCCGAGGCAAGAACTGCGTTACGGTCGAACTCTTCAAGGCCTGTTTTTCTCCCCTGAACGTTATTGACGTATTAGTAGAAGGCAGACCAACCCAGGCGTTAGTCGATACAGGCGCTGCTGTGTCAGTGATTAGTGAAGACTTTTGTCGGATGATCAGAAAAGTGATGACGCCGTTAGGTGGCTTCTCGCTGCGTACTGCGAGCGCGCAACACGTTCAAGATTGGTGGCGTGCACAGCTCGTGTCACCATCCAAGCCCTCTTGTACATAATCGAACTTATCGTGCTGCCTTCGTGTTCCCATGGCGTTATTCTGGGCTGGGACTTCCTCGCTCGCCACAATGCCGTCATTGACTGTGCGCGTGCGGAGGTTGAGTTTACTTCACAGTGTGACGTGTACAGTGACAATGCGAACGCCGCTAAACTTGTCGTCAGCGAGGACACTACCATTCCGCCGCAGTGCTCTGTTTCTGTGCCTCGGGGCTGTGCCTCTAATATACTGACGCCACTGTGCTCTTTACGCCATCTGTGCTCTTCAACCACCGCAGGCGTCTTCCACTGCCGTCCGCTCTCTTATCGATCCACGCTGGTGCTAGCCGCATGATAGTTACAAATTTGTACTCCCATCCGTTATCTTTACTGCAAGGTGAAACGCTCGGCTGGATTGAACCTGTCGATCAGAATGCCGTAGTTGACGTGCTCGATGATCCAAATCACCTTGATATTCTGGAGTTGAACCCAGTGTCAGCAGAAGACGCATGCTCCTCCGACGTATTTAGTAAGGCCATCGACACCGACCTCGTCCCAACTCAACGAGCTAAGCTGCTCGCACTTCTTCAACGATTTCGGTCATCTTTTGACTGCGTGAAAGCCTCGCTCAGCCGAACATCAGCAGTGGAACACCATATAGACACTTGCTCGCACCCACCGCTACGACAACGACCCTATCGTGTTTCTTCAAAAGAGCGTCGCATTATTGATGTCCAAGTGGATGACATGCTCCAACGCGACGTTATTCGGCCCTCAAACAGTCCCTGGGCGTCACCAGTCGTTCTAGTGACGAAGAAGGATGGATCTATACGCTTTTGCGGTGACTATCGCCGCCTCAACAAGATCACCAGGAAGGACGTCTACCCTCTACCGCGTATTGACGACGCACTTGACTGCCTACAGGGAGTTGAGTACTTCTCGTCGCTCGATTTGCGTTCGGGATATTGGCAGGTGCCTATGGCAGAGGCTGATCACGCGAAGACAGCATTTATAACACCCGACGGACTCTACGAGTTTAACGTCATGCCGTTCGGCCTTTGCAATGCACCTGCCACTTTCGAGCGCATGATGGACAACATTTTGCGCGGACTAAAATGGAAGATATGTCTCTGCTATTTGGACGACGTCGTACATTTTTCCCCCAGATTTCGACACCCATTTACGGCGCCTGGAGCAAGTTCTGACCTCTCTTGCCGGCGCAAAGCTGCAACTAAACCTCAAGAAATGCCACTTTGCTGCGCGGCAGTTAACCATACTGGGTCACGTTGTCTCGAAGGACGGTGTTCTGCCCGACGCGTCTAAGCTCAAGGCTGTTGCTGAGTTCCCCAAGCCGACCTCTATGAAGGCACTGCGAAGCTTCCTAGGCCTTTGCTCCTACTTTCGACGATTCGTCCGCAACTTTGCCACCGTTGTTGCGCCATTGACGCAGCTACTCAGTAATGCTTCCACCGATCTCTCTGCGTGGAGCCCTGAATGTGAAAAGGCATTCATGACGTTGCGGCGACTTCTTACGTCACCTCCTATTCTCCGACATTTTGACCCTGACGCGCCTACGGAAGTCCACACTGATGCCAGCGGGGTCGGCCTTGGCGCTGTACTGGCCCAGCGAAAGTCAGGCTTTGATGAATACGTCGTTGCCTATGCCAGCCGCACCCTTACCCGAGCCGAATCCAACTATTCCGTGACGGAGAAGGAGTGCTTGGCCATTGTTTGGGCGCTGAAGAAGTTCCGGCCCTGTTTGTACGGTCGCCCTTTCGACGTGGTCACAGACCACCATGCACTTTGTTGGCTGTCCACACTAAAAGATCCGTCAGGGCGGTTTGCACGGTGGGCTTTGCGGCTCCAGGAGTACGACATAAGGGTTGTATATCGATCCGGCCGCAAACACTCCGATGCGGATGCCCTCTCCCGTTCTCCAATGTCGGTGTCCCACGACTCCGCGTGCCTCCGTGCTGACGACGCTGACATGTCACCACTTTCTCTCTCCGACATCCGAACAGGGCAGCGAAAAGACCCCTGGGTTGTTTCCCTCATCTCTTTGCTTTCTGGCACGTCACCCGCTCACGGATCTCGGGCTCTGCGCAGGCAAGCTTCGCACTTCACGATTCGCGACGAGTTGCTGTATCGCCGCAACTACGACAACGAAGGACGGAAGTGGCTGCTTGTCATTCCTCGTCATCTGCGCATCGACATTTGTGACACTCTTCATGCCGATCCCACCTGTGGCCATGGAGGGGTGCTCAAAACATACCAGCGTATCCGCCTGCCCTATTATTGGCGAGGCATGTATAACTTTGTGCGCGAGTACATCCGATCATGTGCGACCTGCCAACGCCGCAAGTCACCGTCGTCACGTTCTATTGGTCCGCTGCAGACCCTTCCTTGCCCAACGAAACCATTTGACCGTGTAGGCATTGACCTGTACGGGCCTTTGCCCTACACAGCCGCCGGGAATCGATGGGTCATTGTTACGGTCGACCATCTCACGCGCTACGCTGAAACCGCTGCACTGCCTACCGCCACAGCACGAGACGTCGCCTTCTTTCTATTACGTCGCTTCATATTGCGCCACGGAGCGCCTCGAGAACCCCTAAGTGACCGAGCACGTGTCTTCTTATCCGATGTTGTCGCGAAGCTCCTCACTGAGTTCCGTATTATCCACCGCACAACAACTGAGTACCACCCGCAGACTAATGGGCTCACTGAGCGTTTTAACCGAACTCTTGGAGACATTCTGTCCATGTACGTCTCCTCCTACCACGATGACTGGGACCTTGTGCTCCCCTATGTGACGTACGCATACAATACGGCCATACAAGCTACAACTGGCTTCTCCCCTTTCTACCTGCTCTACGGACGAGAACCATCATGCACTCTCGACACCGTGCTTCCGTATCGTCCGGATGTCTCGGAGTGCACCCCAGCATCAGAAGCCGCCGAACATGCGGAAGAGTGCCGACAACTCGCGAAAACCTTCACACCTGAAGACCAGTGCCGGCAAAAATCTCGCCACAACGACACAGCTGTGGCACCGACTTACCCGCCGGGGTCATTGGTTTGGCTATGGATTCCTTCGACCACCCCGGGATTGTCTACCAAGTTTCTCGCCAAGTATCACGGCCCCTACCGCGTCTTGGAGCGTACGTCACCAGTAAACTACATCGTTGAGCCTATGGCCCTCTCTACGGACCTTCACCGCCGTGGGCGCGGACTGTATACCCGCAGAGCTTAAAACCCTATCACAAGCCTCTCGTTTCGTCTGCTCCGTAATTCGCCGCCAGGATGGCGTCTTCTTCCACGGGGGGAAATTGTAGCGAAGACTACGGGACATTCCCTGACAGCGCCATTGCCTTGCATTATCGTGGATCGTCATCACTGCCGTGCTTTTGACACACCCCATCTATTATCACCAGAAGGAGCTTGTGCAGAAGAGGTTCAGCTGCCTCGGCATCACCCCTTGTCTTCTGACTGCTTCCTCGGTGTTCCTGAGCACCAATAAACCCCTTAACAATTATATCGATTATTTCTTTGAACTTTGCAATAAAATTACTATCATTGTTATCAGGGCAAAACAGTATTTTTAATGATCCAAGTTTGTATTTTGTCTTCATGACCCCTTGAGGCCTGTGTGCGTTGAAGGGGAAAACCTCGCGATTCCATATCTATTCACGTCCTCCACGGACGGGGCGGTTTCGGTTTCAGCTGCATACTCTTGTGGCGGGTACCTTTTATATATAAGCCCACCCGTTCACACAGCAGCCACGCTATTTTGTCTCGTTTCACTATTTTACGATCTCTGCACTACATCGATGCCCCCACACACTTGCTTTAATTCATCGCAATCCATGTTAATCCCACCACTATAATCATCACTATCCACGGCGGCCGCTTTTCTGATGGAGGCGAAAAGCAAAAACGCCCGTGTGTACGAGATTTCGGCGCACGTTAAGATCCCCAGGGGGTCAAAGTTAATCCGGAGTCCTCCACTACGGCGCACCTCATTGTCTGCGTTGCGTCGGCGCGTTAAATCCTACAATCAATCAATCAAATCAATAATCATCACTATGAACCAATAATATATCCTAATGTTAATGATTCTTAATTGAGACCTTTCCCCCAATTTATGTTAACCTACATGCCTTATCCTTACCATCAATCAGGAATCAATGACTAATTAACTTTAGTAACCATACTTATCCACTGTTACACAAGGCTGGCGTGCTTTGGTTTGCTTCTGGCCTTCCTTTTTTCCCGTTATATTTCTTGACGTAGGTTCTGTACCGTTAGGATCGGCGCCAACGTTGTTCAAGGCCCCCTTCCAATGAGCTCTTGTCCCATCATGCTTCTCTTGTGTCGTGTTTATCACACTTTTATCTTGAACAAGCTTGCGCCAACTTTCCAAACGAAGTGTTTTACTGAACACACACAGGGTGTTGCTTTGATAATCAAGCGTCTTTAAAAATCTTTCCAGAGCAAACCGCTACTCTCTTCACGCCCAAACTATACCCGAAGCTCGCATTTTGTGGTCTATTTTGTTTAACACCAAAAACAAAGGTGGCACTTACCTGCTAATTGAGAAAATAAATAAACACTAATTTCGCCTGGGAAAATGGCGCCCAATATAAACGTTCCTGCTGAACTTGGAACGGCGGCGCCACCTGCCGTGTGCAGAACAAAACCAAATGAGGCGGCAGATCGGACAACCTCTTTCGTCTTTAGAATATGATGGTTACAAATAGTTTCATAAAATTTCATACAATTTTTACATGGTTAGTCATTGCCAATACCAATAAACGTCGTTTGTTTCATATACTATCGGATCGTCTCTCGCCTGCTGTGCCAGGTTCCAATTTTCCGAAATCAGACTCGCGACTCCTTCGTAGTTTTTTCGCAACCTACTTTTATTGTGTACGTTCGTATCTGTGCTTGTGACGTGCCATAATGCGACCTTCAACAGCAGATTAAAGGGCAGCTTGTTCGTCCGCAGTGAATGATCTTATAACGCCACGTCACAAGCACAGATACGTGCACAGAATAATGAATGAAAAGGAACAAACTAACAAACCTGGACAAAGAATCGTGAGCCTGATTTATGAAAGCTGGGTAATCTGGGACAGGCGACGACAGACGATCTCAAAGCAAACAAAAAAGTCCAACGTTTACTGGTAATGCCAGCGTTGAAACATGGGGATATTTATTAT
Source organism: Haemaphysalis longicornis (assembly GCA_013339765.2). Lineage (NCBI taxonomy): Eukaryota > Metazoa > Arthropoda > Arachnida > Ixodida > Ixodidae > Haemaphysalis > Haemaphysalis longicornis. The sequence continues at coordinate 122,581 of CM023457.1, read as the reverse complement.
GATTCGTATGAGCAGTTACAAATATTTGTGATCATCGCAAACTAGTGACGAAGATGAGTTTTTGATCTTCCACCGCATGTGGCTCCGCGGATTTCGTTCTGCATACGGAAGGGGGCGCCACCCTTCTAAGTTGTACCACAACGCCCATGTTGGACGTTATTCTCCCATAAGCGAAAAGTGTTGTCATTTATTGTCTGAATAGGCAGGCAAGTACCGTTCTTATTCCTGGTGGTTAACAAAATATACCACAAAATGCGACTTTTGTGCAAAATTTGGATGCGAAAAGAGCAGCGGTTTCTTCAGGAATATTTACGGCTTTCCTAACTATTCAGGATCAAGGTTCGCTCCAATAACCAATACTAAGTGTTAAAACCGTATGTTATCATTATATACACGAAAGCATATAAAAAAGCGCAGGGGCATGATGACCCTTTATAAAAATGGTGACGGGATCATAAAGAATAAAGCGCCAGAAGCTATACAGAACGCCTTTTCTCCGGAATTATTTACAGCCTGTCCAGAAAGTAACGAGCCTTGATTGTGCAAGTCTAAGCGAGTGTGTCTGAGAAATTGAAGACATACGCGGACGACATAGTTTTGTTCAGTGACTCTGGTGGACATGCAAACAGTCGCCCAGGAACTGCATTCAGAGAGCTTTGTTGTGGAACAAAAGATTAATGCAAAGAAATCAAAGTAATGCTTCAAAGCCAGCTGTTAAAGAAACAGAGAACCCATTTTTGTGCAGTATATGCTCTGTATCCCAAATGAAAGAACATCCCTTAAAATACCTTGAGCCGAAACGGTCTTCCTGCAACACAACATCTGAAAGCGGAGTTTATATACCTACACATTATCTTTAAGTATGCTCCCGAAACGAATGCTGGTAACCTTCACAGTGAGCGGTGTGGTAACGTAATTTTGACAGCGTGTCAAATGAAAACAGGTATTTCAAAACTTGTTTCCAGCTGAAACAATCCTGACTTTCCTATTTATTTATCTGGTTTCTGAATAAAGCATTGAAACCAACGGAGTTGTTGTATACGTACGGTAGTGTCACGTATACATGGCGCCACATTTCAGACTGAGAAACTTTAGTCAGTGCCAAAATAAAACATTTCCTCATATTTATTTAGCAATTTCTTATGAGCTACAGGCATGGACTCCACAAAAACCGGTTGGCTGTCCCTTTAAGGGAAAACTTCGGTCAGCGGCAACAGTCATGGAAAGTAGGAGAATGGTTTCAATGCTTACAGAGTGACACACAGACAGACCGAGTGACAGACAGAGTGACAAGCAGAGAGACAGAATGACAGACAGAGAGACAGGCAAACAGACAGAGTTACAGACAGACAGACAGAGTGACAAACAGAGAGACCGAGTGACAGACAGAGAGACAGGCAAACAGACAGTTACAGACAGAGAGGCAGAGTGACAGAGAGCCAGAGTGACAGAGAGCCAGAGTGACAGACAGTGAGACAGAGAGACAGGCAAACAGACAGAGTTACAGACAGACAGAGTGACAGACAGAGAGACAGAGTGGCAGACAGAGAGACAGGCAAACAGACAGAGTGGCAGACAGAGTGACAGAGTGACAGACAGACAGATAGATAGACAGAGTGACAGACAGATAGATAGATAGATAGATAGATAGATAGATAGATAGATAGATAGATAGATAGATAGATAGATAGATAGATAGATAGATAGATAGATAGATAGATAGATAGATAGATAGATAGATAGATAGATAGGAAGGTATACAAATAGGGGTAGGCAGAGAGATAAAGAGAGATAGATAGAGATAGGAAGCGAAAGATAGGAATATACAGATAGAAAGAGAGAGGGAGAGATCGGCAGATAGATATAAAGATAGGAGGAGAGATAGGTAGATAAGTTGTAAAAGAGAGGCAGAAAGATATGAAGGCAGAGGTTTAATTTCCAGCTGGAGAGGTTTGCCGATACAAAAGCAACGTCATCGAGCAGGGTGCAAGCTCACGGAGAAGACATTTCGGCTGAAACAAGGAATAAAAGTGCGCGTGAGTCGTCCCTATCTCATGTAATACAGTGAAACAGCCGGGATACAGAATGGCGATAGAGAAAGGCGAGAAGAAGGAAAGGAGAGAAAATTCAGGGAACTAATGACATACGAAAATTGGGGTAGAGGGAGGGCCAAAGAATGTTATCTGATGCCTCAAGATAGCTGCGGTCGGTTGTCTATGGCAGGGGGTTGTAGAAATACGGGTGAATACGGCGATGATCACTACGAAAATTAACAGTTCAACACTCCTGCGAGATCCTAGGTACCCTTCTTAAAGCCCAAAATGACAATATTCAAAACATAATGAGCTGAAGAAAGAGAGAGAGCGATACACACATGTTTCATATCTTGCGGCCTATAAGCTTACAACCTTGGTCGTATCCAGTCGTTTGCGGCAATGTGAATGTTATAACTTGCACGTAGCTATTAGATACGGTTGGCCTGATTCCCGGCTTTTGTGGTAGGTGAAGTTTTGATGTTGAGGATATCATGCTGCACTGTAGGGTTGGATAACTCAGGAAAGAGTGAACGCCTCTTTTTTCGCACGAAGACAAGTTTGACAACAATACGTGCACAAGGAATAAAGCATGCAGCGGCACCAGGCACACTTGCACGGATCCGGGCTGCCTCACTTACCGCTGAACGGCATCGTTCCATTTCGGTTGTCGGTAGAAGGGACCCCTCTTCACACTTCCTCTCCGCCTCTCTGGGCCCAGGGCTCGGTCTGGCGCCGCGGTTTGGAGGTGCCACTGCGGGCAGTTCAGAGACCACCGCACTCCCTGGCAGACAGCCGACACGGTCCGCGGAGCACCGAGACCGGCTTCGCGGCGATGTCCTCCCGCTTCTGTCACGTTGCAAATAAAAAGGAACGCAACTCATCTGACTATGCAGCGTGCGCTTATAGAGGATACATATCTACGTGCTAAAACTTCACGCCGCAAACCCCCACACACCAGAAGATTTTTTTGTCGTCTACTAAAAAAAACGGGGAAATGTGATGGTAAATGAAAAACGCACCATTCAGACATGCGTCCTTCAAAGAATCTCTGAATATGGGCCGGAGGCTGCGATTTCACGCCCGCTATCACTGGAGTACTATCCAAGGAACCTTCTTCCAAAGAAAAAGGACTTGGGAGCTTAACCCTCACGAAAATAGACTGAGTTCTAATAAACTTCGGTGAGGAGCTAATGCCTGTGCTACACGGTAACTTTCAATTGACAATTAGACTCTCCCCCACACCTTCTTCCTATGTATTGTGGGGGCCAAGCCCCCCCAAATCGGGGCGAGGAGGCGCTAGCAACGTCCTCCTCCTTGGTGGGGCGAGGGCGATCATCGCGCGCCTCCCTCCTCTCCCTACGGGGCGACGGGGGATGCGCGCAGGAGACTCCCCGGGGAGACCGCCCTTGGGATGCGCAGCGATCGCACGGTACGTAAATGCCCTTCGGCCACTTCTGGCCGTTTCTTGCATTGGCCGTTGTTTCCCACTTCCGTGGGTCACGGCACCCACCGTGTCGATTAGCGCATGCCTCGATTTGTGTCAGTGCGTTTATCTAGGATGTCCGGCGAGTCTCCGCGGGCATATTCCACTTCTTGGTGGGTTGCCCCCGCGTACGCGATGTGACGGCTTGCGCCGTCTATGGTCAGCGGACGAGCGCCGATGCCGCCCGGTCGAGTCCAGTGGCTTGGAAATGTGTTGCGGCCACAGATAGCCCCCTTGCCCTACGTCAGCGAGCGTTGCGGCCGGCCAACGCCGGCGGACGCTAACTGCTGCCCGACTACGGGCTGGGCACACGCTGGCGGGTGTATATGCCCCAGGGGCTAGGTGCGTAGTGCAGTGTAGCGTTTGTATCGTGGTTTCCCGCGTAATAAACCCCTGTACTATGAAATTACTCGCTTCCAGGTGAAGTGACTGTCAACGTGCACACGCGGCGAGAGTCGTGGCTCGCTCTCGAACCCGTTGTGGGCAGAGTCTCTCGGCAGGACAGTTCGGTGCTGCGCGAGAGCAGTGAGAATAACGACGGCACGTTATTCTATTATGTTCTATTCTATTCCTTCGTACTAATAGGATTGGAGATGCCCACATATCTGGCGCCCAACGTGGGGCAGCGTTTGATTGTTCATTTGCTGCCATATCGTAGCGAGCTTTGCTTGTGCAATCGGCTGGCCACGCCAGGCACGCTAGTTGCATGCAGTGTACGTTCCGGTGAGAGCCCGCATTCGGGCCGCCGGCCGGACCGGCTCCTCGTTTTGTGGATGCCGGCGGAGCTCGAGAGCGCGAGGTTTTCCTTGCTTCGAGCATGAGAACATAGGACTTTCGTGCTGTGTTCGATTTTGAGGTTGATTTTGACGAAACCCACGCTCGGGTGCTAAAGGAGATGCTTGAATTCGAGAAGCCTCATTCCACAACTCAGAGTGTTCAAGCTAGTGCTTGATCTCGTATCTATAGGGATTAATGCGAACGGTTCCCTCTGTAGGATGCCATGTATCGTAGGTATTCACCCCGAAGAGCTAGCCACGGTTTTGGCGGAACGATTCCTTTTTCCGAGCAGTTTCTCGGCCGCCTTTGGTAGGCGGAGCGCCGTGACGTTGACTTGCTTTGCAACGGGCGCTGGGGACAGGGACCAGCTTGTATTGCTGGTGGTTCCGGGGATGAGTGTCTTGCCAGGCCGAGTGGGGGCTCGTGGTGTAATACATCGCCACCGTTATTGAGTATGAGCGGTTAAAGGCGGAAGTCCCGAATAGTCAGTTAAGCGCATTGTTGCGTTATTGTCTTGGCTCACCTTGGCCATACAGTCTGGTAGGCGCGAAGATCTTGTAAATGATCAGCCGCAGTGTCATTGGCAGTTGTGAAGTGGGATGTTTTTAGTTATTTAATTGGGTTTTCCATTGTTGGGAGACACCTGGCCTCTGATGACCTTAGTCGTGTGCAGCCAGCATAGTGTGGAAATTGTGCACCTGGATTATTCCTAGAGCACATCGCAATACGCGCACGGCTTATCCGTGGCGTGGCCCGAGATCATTCGGTATGTCCGACTGTTTTGGGCGGACACATTGTACCGTTTCTGCCGACATCACCTTTGTGGAGTCGCCTGTTCGGATGACGGTTATAGCCGATTGATGACCCCGCACGCGCAAACCAGCCTGTCAACAATCCTCCCGAGGCAATTCCTGGTGAGCCAGTTGACCCTTTCTCCAGCCCGCTATGTAAGTGAGAGAACGCATGTTTTGTATTGTGAATTCTTTGCTGTGTATTTGTTAGTGTTTGCGCTGTGTGTACATGCTTGCATCTTTCCATGGTAGTGCTCGTATAGTTGTGATAAGAATTGTGCATTTCTTTGTCTAGTCCCAAGCATCCTGTATAGATAAGTGTAAAAGAGACTTAGTTTTGACAGTGTTGAGGAGACGAAAAAAAACAAAAAAAAAACAGAAGTGTAATGGCTTTTGCCCTCGCCGTGGAGGGGGGAACTCCGGGCTGTTGCTAGGCCGTCTCTGTACCCTCCTTCGGTTCTTGGGAATTCCGAGGGTGGTTTAGTTTGTATTTTGTTTTGGGCCTCTCCGCGGCAGAGAGAGGCGGGTTAGAGCAGTAACGTTGGCTTAGAGAGGGTGATGGCCCGCTTGCTTGGGCATCTGTACTCTGGTTTCCCTCGGCCCCTCTTTTCTTGTCGCCGCCGCGTTCCGGCTCGTTCTTGCGTGGAAGAGGGAGGGGAGATCGGGAGCGGCGTTTTGCAGGGGTTGGCGGTAGCTTTCGTTGTCTCATCTGTTGTGTGTGTGTTCATTTTGTATGTGGAGTGAGTGAGTTACTGCCCATCGGTTCGTTCTCCGCGTCATCTCGGCCGTTAGGACGATTTTCACAGGCCTGACGCGCGGGGGACTGCGTATGCTGTTGTTTTGTTGCGTGTTCTCGGCCCAAGCTGTGGGGTGTGTGTACGCGCGCACGCGCCTTCTTCAGCGTCTGCTGTGAGCGAACTTTCGTCGGAGGCCTCGTCCGTTCGCCGCGGCTAGTCTTGTGCTTCTGCCGCCTTGATGAATGCGACGTGTGTGCGCGTCGGCAGAGGGGGACAAGTGTGCTTCCGGTGGTTGTTTCCGCCCCCGCGTTCCATCCTCGCGTGCAAAACCGCAGACTGGCGTGTGTGAGTGCGTGCGTGTGTGTGCCAGCTTCATTCGGCCGAACAGTACACCCCGCTGGTGATGCGTGTCTGTGGAGAGCGCGCCATGTTTTGTGGTGTGTGCCGGCATCGCGGCCTCTTCGGCTGGCTCGCTGAGGCCAGGGACGCCGACAACCGAGCGCAGGGGTGCCCTTCGTCTCTAGGAATGCGGGCGCCTTGAATGGCCGAGCTGACCTTGGGCTGCCTTCGACTCAGCCTAACCTCCCTTCTACCTTGCGTGGGGCTGAAGCTCGGGCCGCTCCTCTCTCTGGCTGCTGCCCCGTTCATCAGCGCCGATCCCAACTCCTGGCCTCCATCCGGTGCACGTGCTGAGGTGCCTTCATAGTGGGTCATCGGCTCACCCGCTGCTTCCTCCCCCTCCATCCCTCTGTGGAGCGACACAGCTCGACGCTACGGTGGAATCGCGCCTGCGCGTCCGCCCATTATCTGCGACCCTCGAGAACTCTGCGATGAGAGACTCCATGGTGAGCCTCGTGGCACTCCCAAGTGACGACAACGAACGCTAACAGCGGGAGGATCTTTTCGCCCCTTTGTGCCCCGTACTGCCGAACAATGCGTAGCCCCGTGATGACCACTGCAACCCTTTGCGGACTTAGTGCAATATTTTCGACTCTGTGTATATTTCTACACCTGTGTATCTAGTGTAATGCAAAGAAGTCTACGTAACGTAATGTAATTAAGTGTTCTTAGTGCATTATAATTAACCGTAGGTTGTGTAATATAAGTAACAGCTGTGTTCGTGTAGTATAGTGTACGTAGTGCAACCTTAGTTGACCTCCTCTGTATAGCGTTACATTAGTTCCCTCACCAAGTGAGTAGAGTATTGTTTATAGTGTACATTTCTTGTTTCACACCTTGTTCATAGTGTGTATGTATATCTTAAGTATGTGTAGCGTGCGTTGTGAATGCAGTGTTTGTTTAATGGCTGGAGTAGAGGCTGGTGGGCACCAGCTTTGTTTTACTTACAATAAGATTGTTCTTTTTGGATGAGTACCTGATGGCCGGCCTTCCGACCGTCAGGGGGGCATTTAAGGAGAGGGGGATGTGGGGGCCAAGCCCCCCCAAATCGGGGCGAGGAGGCGCTAGCAACGTCCTCCTCCTTGGTGGGGCGAGGGCGATCATCGCGCGCCTCCCTCCTCTCCCTACGAGGCGACGGGGGATGCGCGCAGGAGACTCCCCGGGGAGACCGCCCTTGGGACGCGCAGCGATCGCACGGTACGTAAATGCCCTTCGGCCACTTCTGGCCGTTTCTTGCATTGGCCGTTGTTTCCCACTTCCGTGGGTCACGGCACCCACCGTGTCGATTAGCGCATGCCTCGATTTGCGTCAGTGCGTTTATCTAGGATGCCCGGCGAGTCTCCGCGGGCATATTCCACTTCTTGGTGGGTTGCCCCCGCGTCCGCGATGTGACGGCTTGCGCCGTCTATGGTCAGCGGACGAGCGCCGATGCCGCCCGGTCGAGTCCAGTGGCTTGGAAATGTGTTGCGGCCACAGAGAGCCCCCTTCCCGTACGTCAGCGAGCGTTGCGGCCGGCCAACGCCGGCGGACGCTAACTGCTGCCCGAATACGGGCTGGGCACACGCTGGCGGGTGTATATGCCCCAGGGGCTAGGTGCGTAGTGCAGTGTAGCGTTTGTATCGTGGTTTCCCGCGTAATAAACCCCTGTACTATGAAATTACTCCCTTCCAGGTGAAGTGACTGTAAACGTACACACGCGGCGAGAGTCGTGGCTCGCTCTCGAACCCGTTGTGGGCAGAGTCTCTCGGCTGGACAGTTCGGTGCTGCGCGAGAGCAGTGAGAATAACGACGGCGCGTTATTCTATTATGTTCTATTCTATTCCTTCGTTCTAATAGGATTGGAGATGCCCACAGTATTTACAATGGGCACGAGATATATACAATCGGTTCAACGGCCTTCCGAAGGCCTTTGAAACGACCGTGTAGTACAGGTATAAGACATCGATGAGGGGCCTGTACGAGGACGGACACAAGTGAGGACCTGTGCGATAACAAGCATGTAAGTAAGACTTATTGGAAATGGGAAAACCAATGTTTGCATGCAGCACTGGCCTAATGGCAGTGAAAGGATGCGCATTCGCGCAAGTGTGTACGCACGTGTGAACCTGACTGTCGCCGCCAGTATCCGGGGGAGACTCGCCGACAGGTGTGTCTTCTGGGCCTGCGTCCTCCCTGTAAATTAATGTGGAAGAAGGGCTACTTGGAAAACTGCAGAACCAATTTTCACTACAGGTAAGGAATACGCGTGAATACACGTAAATATAGGGCACTTCTTTGGACGCATACTGGGAGTATCACAAAATTGAAAGGAGGCACGACAAAACCACCTTTCATAGTCCTGTATCCCAGGATACCCGCAAATTGGTAGTTTTGACAATGCACTGCGTGCCGTGTCGGCTGTAAGGCATACTGTAATTTCGCTGAGCGCGCCTTGGCTGAAATGTGGGCACTGTTGGTTCGCTAAAATGGCCCGTGTAGTCCTGCCCTAAATTTGAATGTGACTCACATGATCTTTGCGTCTTCGGGTGGATGGCTGAATCAACGTCGATGTGAATTGAGCCCCACAGCAGTCGTCTAAAAAGGAAACAACGGGTTACATATGTACACAAAATTAGCCCCACTGTTTCTTGTCAAGGTGCGTTGGAAAATATGCGACAATGGGCGTAATTTTCCAACAGAGCGGCTTGTGCGAACATAGATTTTTGCCACTGGATTTTCCATGCACATGGCTTCAAGCAAAAATTGTTGCGTGCGGACAATCATTCATACACAAGAAGGTCACGACATCTCTATCATCATTCCCATTACCGTAGTGAGAGAAAAAACACGAGATTGAGAACAATCTTCGTTAACTATCTTTATCGAGTATATTTTCTTTATCCCATAAAAAAGGCCATCATTTAAAACACCTTACCCCGAAACGGTTTTGCTGATAGCGCCATAGAACTTTTGAAATCGGGATTTTTAGATCTGCCAGCCATACGTGTCCCGCCAAAAAGATTGCTGGCAACCATGGCAGTGAGCCGCATTCTAACGTGAGATTAGGAGAGGTGGTTAGAAACTTGTCCGCGGCTAAAACAACAATTATGCCCAACCTTCCTATTCCTTCATGCCGTTTTTGAATCACATTCTGAAATCGACGGAATCGTTTGAACACTTATAGTTTTGTTACTATTAGACACTACTCAGCGCCACCTTACGACTTCAGACATTTTAGTGCAAAATTAAAATTGCTTCTGGTGGCGGGTTCGTTTCCTGGCCGCGGCGGCCGCTTTTCTGGTGGAGGCAAAAAGAAAAACGCCCGTGTGTACGAGATTTCGGCGCTCGTTAAGGATCCTCAGGTGGTAAAAATTAATCCGGAGCCCCACCCCCCTACGGCGCTCCTCATCGCCTGGGTTGCGTCGGCGCGATAAACCCTACAATCAATCAATAAAATTGCTTCCGTTTGTTTATTTGGAAAGTCCTTGCGGTTACCCCAGTAAATAAAACGCTGGCTTTCATGCGAGCTATAGAGGCCATGCATTGCACAAAATCGGTTGTATGTCCCTTTAAAGTCTACATTTTTAACAGCTAATGCACGGGCTTTCAATGCGCGTATACTGCGATTGATGTGAAGGTCCTAACCTAAAAACTTGGTTGTCCGGTGCTTGCGCGCGTGAGTGCGTGTATTCGGACACTTTTTACCGACTCATGTATAGACGCGTTGGCTTTAATTTACATTCGTGAATACCAAACCAGTGAGAATTTATATTAACATAGGCGCTGCTGTTCTTATTATAGTGTAGACTCGTGATTTGCGTCAAATGTTTCGTCTTAGCGGCAAATTATCATGAAATTTCTTTCGGAATATTTCTTATAGAACCCGACAGCCCTTTTCTGTAACAATCGTCCAACTGTATACAAGTCCATACAGATGACAGCAGATGAAACTATTGAATCGTTTACAACTCCACAATGATCTACCCTTGTGTGACAAGTAAATGAAGGTCGCTGCCTTCATAGAGTAATCTAGAGGCCTATTGGAGTACGATTAATAAGTAAGCATTCCTTGGCTACAACCTCGGAGCCTAACGCTGTTAGTGCACAAAAATGCAAAATGGGGAAATTACCGCGTTGGCGAAGTTACCACATGGGGGTTATTTGTCGGCAGTAATTTTAAATATCCCTTTTTCTTAATTGTTTCCCAAAATGTGCGTTCACGTAACGGGCCATGCACTACTGTAAAGACTTCTATGCAGCAATTTATCGGAAATTGAGCACACGGCACCTATTTTCGGCCCTGAAAAGTTTGCGAATGCCTGAGGCTAATTCTGGGCTCTTGGCGCGGAATTTGAAGCTGCGAATGTGTAGCACAAGACATACCCGAGACCTTGAGTAGGGCCACACATTGGGGGTGGGGGTTTCTGCAGCTCACGTGTGGCCGAATTCATTGAAAAACCGCTCGTATACGTTCGTTGTTTAGAGCGTAGCTTTGTACTCGCGTTCGAGAAATGTATAGATCTAAAAGATCTATAGGAGAGATCTAAGAATAGCAAGAAATGTGCTATATCCAGAGAATTGCCCGGTAATGATTTCGCTGCATGGCTAATGGGCACCATTGATTTTATTTATTTGCAGATACTGCAGACCCTTGTCGGGCCTATAGGAGTGAACACAAACAAATCAGACGGATGAAATACAAGATAAAACTCAAGAATACATCAGTGTTTCTTGGCGTAGTTTAAAAACGCACAACACATAAAGCGCAAGACAAATATGCAATAGACCCAAAGAGGTGTGAACAAGGAAATGCCATCATACAGTATTTTAACTTCCAAACACAACACTTCAACCGGAACATATTTTCAATAAGTTTGGAAAATACTTCTGACGATGCAGAGTTCACTGTTTGTTGGGGTAACTTATTCCTGTAAGGAAACTGCATGAGGAAACAAACATACCTCATCCCCGCCGAGACCACCCCTGGTCCAAGGGGCGCCGCTCCCAAGGGCCCGCCGCCTGCGCCACCCGCGAATCTAATGGCTGCCGCTCACGTTTACGCAGAGGGGCGTGACGTGCGGTCACGTGATACGCGGTGCAGGAAGGAAGTGGATGGATGGATTTTACACTCCATGTGAATTCCCCTTAACATTCCTTCCTTCTGTCCTTCGTCAGCCATGATCCACCTTCCTGCTCCACCAAGTCATGGAGTTGGCCTACTGGCCCAGTTTTGCCTATTTACGTCGTATTATGCTACCGTATACTCTGCCGTCATTAAACTAACGATATTCAGAGTTTGTGCTTGTGATGTGCGTGCCACCGCCAGGACAATTGAACACCTGTTTTGCATTGTAACTGACTCACAACACTGAGGCAGCAGCTCTCCACCACACTTCGCAAACTCGACGACTATACAGCTCGGACTATTTTGGGTCATCAGCGTTGCCCGTGAAAGCCTGTACTGTTCCTTCCTTCACCCAGGGTCTCCTTGAACTCTAACGCAGTGTTTCTAGAACACGTTTGTCTTATGGCATAGCCAGGGCCATCGGCGTACTGTTTCGATACAGCCTTTTTACGGCCAAGCAGTATATGTGCAAGACTCGGACACGGGAGACTTGAGGGACGCGTTTACTGACGACGCAACCTCGCCGAGAGGCCGTTGCGAAAAGCGATGGTGAAGAAGGCGCGAGGATGAAAGATGAAGAAGATGGTGTGGTGCTCACGTGCGCCACACTGATGATGAGTTGCTAGGTGGGATTGGCCATTCGAGCAACAGTTATGAAACAACGATGACGCCTGTGCTCACAATATCCCCCCCCACGGCGGAAGGGGCGCCCCCGGGCGCTAAAGAGATGAGGGGCGCCAATGAAACGGCTTGATGCGCGAGACATGGACAATTTCAGTTCCGCGGCGCCGGCCGTCGGACGTGGGGCGAGTAGGAGCCACTTGATAGTTTACTGCAGAAGTCTGCTCCAGAACGGTGCAAGGACCGATGAAACGTGGAAGGAACTTTTCACATAATCCCACTGCACGCATGGGAGTTGCAAGTAACACTTCATCGCCTGGTTGAAAGGAAACAGTCCGATGCGTCGCATCATTACGAGACTTGCGGTCTTCTGACAGGTCTGGGTGTTCAACTGTGCGAGACGGCGGCAGTGTTTAAGGCGAGAGAATGGAATGGAATGGATGACTTTATTACAGGAGGAGGCCAATAGGCCCTGGTGTGGGGCACGGGGAAAAGGGGAGGGGAAGATTGTTCATATAAAGTCTGCACTGCACTGTGAGCGTTCACTTAGCACGATATGCACAGGTGAAGTTGTGACGAGGGCACTCTACTACGACCATGATTGGGGTATCCAAAAGGAGCCGTTCAGGAGCCACAAGGGGTGTGTTTGGGGGTACATCTAGAGAGGGGGAACGATCCGCCATCATACTACTTTATAGAGACCTGTTTTGAGACCGAATTCTGTAATCTTCTGAAAAATTTTGGGGGTTGTTTCTGACGTGTTGGACATGTTCTTCAGAAGTCGTCGGGCGTACTTGCGTTGTAAGGAACTGGTCGCGGTCAGTCGAGTAAGCTGAACAAGCCCAGATGAGGTGGAAAGGTTCGGTGTATTGTTGCTGCCACAGTAGGGGCACCGAGGACTAGCAAGGTGCCTATGCGTTGTCCATTTGGAGATGACGTCCGGAGTGTAGGCCGAGTCAGCGTAGACTTTATTAGCGAAAATTTCTCCTGTTCTTGGCAGGACTGCAGAGGAGCAAGAAAACCAGGTGGTGAGGTCGGGCAAGCCGTTGCCGGCTGAGAGTTCTTAATTCGACGGTATTTTTGCTGCCAGTCCATTTCGCATGCCTGTTGGGCTAGGTCTTCTTGGATGGACACGGGAACCATGGGAGGATTGCGTAAACACTCCCGGGCAGCATTATGCGCCGAATGGTTTCCGTCCGCTCCATATGATACGCCTGGTCTGGACTCCTGCTCACACATATAAGGCGAGAGAGAAACTCTCCTGGGACATGCGCTTGCGGAGAGGCAGGTGCAGAAAAGAAAGCAGCATCGAGGACGGACGATGGAGGGCGGCCGTAAACAAGAAAGAAGGGCGAAAAGCCAGTAGTTCGTTGTGTTGCGGTTTTGTACGCACGGTGTCCCAATTCGTGTGGTCAGGGCTTATATAAAACGAAAGCATATCGGAGAGGGTGCGGTGAAACGCTCAGTCAGCCCATTTGTTTGGGGATGGTAGCTCGATGTGGTTTTGTGGACGGTATTAGCAGTGAGAGAACTTCATTCAGCAGTGTTGAGAGGAAGGTTTTTCCGCGGTCGCTGAGAAGAATGCGGGGAGGGCCGTGTCGCAAGAATATGTCCTTTAGAAAGAAATGGGCCACCTCTGAAGCGCAGCCGGTACGAAGCTGGGCAGTTTCGGCGTATCTGGTTAAATGGTCCACCGCAGTGACGATCCAACGGTTACCTGCTGTCGTCAATGGCAAGGGCCCGTACAAGTCAATTCCCACCATGTGGAAAGGAGCGGACGGACACGGCATTAGTCGTAACTGTCCCTCAGGTACCGTGGTTTTATGTTTTCGGAGCTGGCAAGCAGCACAAGATGCAACATAGTTGGCCACAATGGTGGCCAGGCCAGGCCAGAAGAACCGGCTCTTGACGCGGTCGTATGCTTTGCGAAACGCCAGATGGCCAGCGGTGGCTGCATCGTGGAAAACTTCTAGAATCTCCTTTCGAAGCTAACGGGGAATCACAGGAACCCATCTGTCGCCGGTAGGATGGTAATTGTAGTGGTACAGAGCGCCATTGAAAAGTCGAAATTTGTCCAGCTGGCGACGCGAGCGGCTGTTAGAAGGCTGCGCCAAGCCGCCGAAGCGATTGATGAGGTCCCGGCAGTAGATGTCGGACCGCTGCAAAGAGATCAGGTTATCAGGCAAGTGGTAGGTATCGTAATCTGCAGGTGCAATCGGAAAAATTAGGGAGGTAACACCAGGGTGCTCATCATCTGACTGAGGCGACAGCGGGCAGCGGGAAAGAGCGTCCACATCTATGTGTTTCTTCCCTGACTTATAGGTCACTGTAAAATCAAATTCCTGTAAACGGAGAATCGAACGACCGAGACGGCCCGACAAATTTTTCAGTGACGACAACCAGCAAAGCGCGTGATGGTCAGTCACAACCGAGAAATGACGCCCGTGCAAGTACGGTCTAAATTTTTGGGCGGACCAAACAATGGCAAGGCATTCCTTTTCCGTTATAGTGTAGTTTTGCTCCGCAGGTGTTAAAGTCCGGCTTGCATAGGCAACAACTTGCTCTACTGATGATGAGTTGCGTTGTAGGAGGACCGCGCCGATACCGTGTCCACCGGCTTCCATGTGGAGTACAGTGGGAGCACCATCATCAAAGTGGCAGAGAACTGGTCCAGAAGTCAAGGCATCCTTGAGTGTCTGGAATGCAGCTTCGCAGTCACCAGACCAGGTAAAAGGGTCGCAGATGCTAGTAGTTTATTGAGTGGCGACGCTATTTGGGCAAAATTGCGGATGAACCGACGGAAGTAGGTTGCCAAGCCCAGAAAACTTCCAAGGTCTTTTTGACGAAGAGGTCGCGGAAAATTAACTACGGCGTTGATCTTGTCGGGATCGGGGCGAATTCCATCACTGCTGACGACATGCCCCAGAACTTTGATTGATTTGCTCGCAAAGCGACACTTTTTGGTGTTTATTTGCAAGCCAGCATTGGCGAGGCTCGTTAAAACTACGCCTAGACGGTGAAGGTGTTCGTCAAAGGTAGAAGAAAAGATAACAATGTCGTCAAGGTAGCAGAGGCAAGTCTTTCCCCTTTAAGCCACGAAGAACATTGTCAATCATGCGCTCAAAGGTGGCAGGCGCGTTGCATAACCCTAAAGGCATAACGTTAAACTCAAATAACCATCTGGTGTGGCGAAGGCTGTTTTTTCTTTGTCGGCCTCATCCATAGAATTTGCCAGTATCCTGACCGAATGTCAAGGCTGGAGAAAAATTATGCACCTTGCAAGGTATCTAGAGCGTCGTCGTACGCGGCGGCATCGGGTATACATCTTTACGAGTTATCTTGTTCAGGGCTCGGTAATCGACCAAATCGCACGCACCGTCTTTCTTCCGTCTTCTTCCGACCAGTACAACGGGTGATGACCAAGAGCTCGATGATGGCCGAATGATGCCCCGCTTCAGCATATCATCCACGTTTTCCTGAATAATTTTTCTTTCTGATGGAGACACGCGATATGGGCGGCGACGGACGATACAGGAGTTGTCCGTTTCGATTCGATGGGTTGCGGCAGAGGTTTGGCCAAGAACGGAAGACTAGCAGCCAAATGATCCTCGGTGCTTAGTCAACAACTTGAGCAATGCTTCTCTTTGATCCGAGGTCAGGTCAGAACGACAGACTAGCAAAAAGGGAAGGCGAGGGCTTTGATGCGTGGCTCGGTTTGTCCGAAGAAAGCGAAGAGACCGGAAGAACGATTACGGGATCGTCGCGGGCACAGAAGCAATAGTAGCGCCTTGAGGTAGCAAAATTGGTTCAGTCGTAGTGTTCACAGAGGCTACGAGAGCTGAAGCGGAAGAAAAACGGACAAGGCATTCCGGTATCATAAGTCATTTGCGAATGAAGTGTCCAGCTGGCACGATGAGCGCATCGCCATCGACAATGCTGTCAGACGTGATGGAAAACACGGATTCTCCAGGAGGCAGGAACAAAATCGGAAGCTGACACCAATTGATGTATTCGCCCGTCCGGTACCGGGCGTCGAAAGCCGTGTCAGTAAAAAAGAGGCGGGTGCACGACAGGAAATGATAGCAGATGCTGATGACAAGAAGTCCAACCTAGGATCGTTTGGTGAGCACATGGGGCTAATACCGCGAAGAGAATGTGATGACGGATGCCTTCGATGAATACACGCCCTGTACACTGCCCGGAAGGCTGAATCACCTTTTTGTTGGCGCCGCGTAGAGCAGGACCAACATAAGGAGTTCTGACCTTCCATTGCCGCGAACACAAGTCTGCATGAATAATGGAAATGCTCGCGCCAGTGTCCACTAAAGCTTCGACGGGAATTCCTTCAACAACAACTTCCAAAATATTGCATGGCCCCAGGAGGACTTGTCTTTTTTCCGTGTGACGCAGTTCTACCTCCCTGAACTGCGGCTCCTAGTTTCCGCGCGGCGGTCGACGTTCTGAGAGGCTGGACGGAGGGGAGACGAAAATCGACGGAAAGGTGAAGGGGATCGGCGGCGGTCAGACCAGCTGGTGGCACGATGATCAACGGAGTCCGGAGGAGAAGGCGAGCGGCGGCGAGAATAGGTAAATGGCTGCGGTCGGTAGTCATACGTGGACCGGGGATCACCCCGTGGCGGAGTAGAAAATACTTGACGTTCATCCCGCTGGCGACGTCGGCAGAACTTGGAAATATGGCCCCGGATGCCGCAGTAGTAGCATGTTGGGCGAGGCGGCCGCCATGGTGGGTAGTATGGTGCATGGTAAGTGGCCGGTTGGTAATGCAGCGAAGACGGGGGCCAGGTGAACATGGGAAGCCTCAGGAACGGAGGGCGAGGACGGGATGTGTGGCATCGCAACCACATCAGAGTGCGCAGGCCCGGCGCAAAAGTTGGGCTTCGGAGGTGAAGAGCTCGTGACTGCGGCCAATTCTTTCTTGATAATCTCCCGCAGACTGGAGCCGAATGTCTGTGGGTGCACCACCGGAAAGCTCGATGACGTCTGCCCATGCAGCTCTTCGCGAATTATTGCACTTATCATGGCTCGCAGGTTGCCTTGGTCAGGTACAAGTATGTCGGAAGATGATGGCTGCAGGCGCAAGGCCTGGAGATCAGTTAGGCGCTGACAAATCGTCACGATATCGCCCACGGTGGTCGGGTTTTCCACGGCGAGCGCGTTGAACGCAAGGAAGAAATGCCCTTGAGGATGTGCTTCATCGATCAGACTCAGCCATTTCTCGGTTCACTCGCTTACATAAAGCCAAAACGTCTTCAATGTACGACGTGTACGATTCGGCGGGTGCTGATAGCGTTCAGCAAGCTTCTTCTTGCCGCGTCTGGGCGCAAATGGACGTGCCAAATATTCGACGTATTTCTGCGGTGAACTGCGACCAGTCAGTTAAGTCCGCCTTGTTATTCAGGTACCATTTCTTAGCGACTTCTCTTAGAAGAAAATTGACGCTGGCGAGCTTGAGCTTATCATCCCACCGATTGTAGGCGCTCACCTTGGTTATAATCGTCGAGCCAATCCTCTACGTCTTCTCCCAGGGAAGTCCTGAAAACTTCTGAGGGTCTCCGCTGCGGCTTGTGTGATCATCCAGGCTGGGGCAAGCGGGCTTGCGGGTGCTGGGCCATCGGCAGGGTTGGTCGGATCGCCTTCCGGCATGCTGTGAGTGGGAAGATTGACACGCCGACCTGAGCGAAGCTCCAGGGAGAAGCCGGGGAGAGCGTACGTGGATCGAGGTGCACCTCCACCACGTGCAAGACTCGGACACGGGAGACTTGAGGGACGCGTTTACTGACGACACAACCTCGCCGAGAGGCCGTTGCAAAAAGCGATGGTGAAGAAGACGCGAGGATGAAAGATGAAGAAGATGGTGTGGTGCTCGCGTGCGCCACACTGATGATGAGTTGCTAGGTGGGATTGGCCATTCGAGTAACAGTTATGAAACAACGATGGCGCCTGTGCTCACAATATGTCTAACCCGCAGTTTTCTTTAGGTGAAGCCTCTTTATCGGCACCGCTCCGAGGCTCCTCCTCATCACTTCCGACCGCCCTCTTTCACAGCTGTTATTACGGAATACTCGCCACCAAGATGCCTTTTTCCCAAGTGGCCCAGTCGCCTCACGACGGCGGTAGCGCGGTTATCAAATGATTGTGGAGAATCAACAGAAGGGCGAATGCGCGCAAAAAGGACGGAAAGCCGCCGACGCCTCCAATTCCACCTCGCCTAGTAGCTGCGAATCTTTCCCGGTTGAAGTTTCCGAGTGACTAGATCCAACACGTCAGTAGATCTAACGAGTCAGTCAGTCCATCCATTTGTGGATAGACACTGTAAAAACATTTCTCCGGTTTACGGATAAGCCTTTCCGTACCGACCACTTTCCGCAATTTCAAAAATGGACAGTTCCAGGATTGCGCAAAATCTGTAATACGGACTCGTTGACCTCTACTACGGAGCTTCCGTGCGAGCTAAAATATAAGGTGTCCGTTTTCTGCTAACCGAAATTCCGTAACTCGGAATTTTACGGAAAGCACCCGTTCTTTCCAAACAACAATTCCGTTACACGAAGGTAAGGTGTTTGGAAAATGCACATTATCGCCCCAAAAGAGTTAACCTTAATTTTCTCTAGACATCGAATGCTGTGCTTCTATGAGACGTTGCTGTTAATTTTAATCTTCCTTAATGTTTTATGTGCAGGTAAATATTTCCGAGATGGGGACTGTGACAATGCAGTCAAACAGTTTTCGGTTCCATAAATTCATTTACGGAGGATCAGCCAGAGCAGGAGGCGGATACATACGTGGGCAACCACTCCTCATAGCTGCCGCTGAGGTAGGCCCTTCACAGTCTGCCTTAGTTGGACGCAGCACATTATGTACAAACGTACACGGTGGTGCAATCGCGTCTTCCCATTCTAATCGTCGTACATCACCCGATTACGTCATTTTTCTTCTCTCTCTTAACATTACCTAGACGGTCATCCACTGCTTTTATATATATATATATATACGCTATTCGCAAAAACGTGCCGTATCCTTTGTAATTACGACGTTCGGGTTACTCCTGTCGGCCTCAACACGTTTGAAACACACGCCTCGAAGCCGAAAGCCAGAGCGCAGTCCCCTGTGCAAACCTTTTGTCAGTGTTTCTAAACATCGAGCCCGTGTGCATATTACACGTGCACGTCCTGCGATTCCTCGGTTCTAATTCCAGACCTCTATTTATCCTTTTGGTGTACTTTTATTTTCCTTGCTGACTCTGCCTCGTTTCGGACCTTCTTTCAGTCATGCTGATGCCTGGAGCCGCATTTAGTGCTTTCGAATTACTATGCAACGTATACAGGGTGTCCCAGCTATCATGCGCCAAGATTAAAAAAAAGAGAAATTGCGTAACTCGAAGAAAATCTACTACATAATGTTTGCAGTACTGTGAAGAAGCGGAGAGTAATTTTTTCGTTAATGAAACTCACTTAATTAATTGTAATTAATTATTTAACTCGAGAAATACTGTCCTAATCACTAAAGTGTCAATGAGGCACTTGTAGGTAACCACGAAGGCCATCTAACTACGCTATTTTCAGCGACGAACTAATTGCGTACTCATTTATTCTGACTGATAAAGGAAACCCGCGAAATATGAAAAATACCACTGACGACGCTTACGCTGCATGTTGTAAGCAGCGTCCCCAAACAAAGCTGATTGAAAGCAACTGCTTCGTGTCACGGCCGGGCTGGAGGAGCGGCGGGCGCGCATGAAAGTGCGCGCTCGCCGCTCAGTCCAGCGGCGTGTTCGTGTTTGTACCGCGCCGAAGAGACAGCGCATCAGCTTGATAAGAGCATGCATGGAAGGAGCAGCAGCAGCAAGATTAGCGGGGACGCGTGTGCAGATAAGGAACAACTCGGTCGATTTCTTCTTTCTTTCTTTTTGTCTATTTCATTCTGGCTAACTCAGTGGCAGCCTGTTTGAGGGCGTTCTTTACGGTGCGGGCGGAGGCGCCGTCACGTGGTATTTTTCATATTTCGTGGGTTTCCTTTATCAGTCAGAATAAATGTGTACGCAATTAGTTTTCATCGCTGAAAATACCGCAGTTAGATGCCCCTCGTGGTTACCTTACAAGTGCGCTCATTGACGTGTGAGTGATCAAGACAGTATTTCTCGAGTTAATAATTAATTACAATTCGTTAATTAGGCCTCATTAAAAAAAAATTCTGTCCGCTTCTTCACAGCACTGCAAAAATTATGCACCTGGTTTCTTTCTAGTTACGCCTTTACTCTTTTTTGTAAATCTTGGTGCATGATAGCTGGACACCCTGTATAAACAGGTACTTGATAACCTCTTAGGCGCCATTTCGTGAAACAATAGGAGCTCGCAAACTTGGGGACGTCGCCGACAAATGCTCGGCGGTGCCCGAAAGACAAGGACGCGGCACAAGTACGAATGCTGGATCCCCTTATCAAATGTCCAGTGGATACGCGAACTGGTTCTCTGGATAGTTCCAGCGTAATGCGCGCACTCTGCGGGGTGGCCGGTCCGCGCTCCCGTCAACAGTATTTTTTCGCTGAATGTCCCGTCCTCGTTGTACACCTGTGCATGTTATTATTGAACGTTGCAGGTGCGCGGTAGTCGACGACAACGAAGTGATGCAGATGTATGGGCTTCCGTCATCACATCTCCATGCTGGGTGCAAAAACTCGAAGGCGCACGCGCAACGAAATGAAAGTAATCCGTTCACGGGTGTGAAAGAAAGCCAATGCCAAACACAATATTTCAACAGCTCCCACTGCCACTCACGACACCTACTCTAAAACTGAATACTCACTCGTTGTCCTAGTGGACTCTTGCGCGGCCGCCGAACCTGGACGTGAAGCATGTGCAAACGTCAGCAGAGACGGCGAAGCAAACGACGCGGGTCGCGCGGTTTTTTATGGGCGTTTGTGCCTGTGATAATGATCGCTTTGCGCGTGCATACTGCCAACCCCAGTTAGCGCACGTATCAAACGTTTGATGATTTCCGATTATTGGCCCGCTCTGGCCTGACACAATGTGCTCCTGGGCGACTTAAATGATCCTGCACCAGCTTTCATTATTTCGAACGGCACGACTTACAATAGCCGCATTTGGCCTCAACACAAACAGATCGACAATTTTTTTTAGACTCGTGCATGGAAAAATATGCACCCCACCTACAACAAAGCACGCCGAGCAGCAAGATCCCCACCATTTATAATCAATACCACCACCTCCCCTGCACCCGATATACGATGCATCGCCATACCCCCCAAATCTGCACAAGCCGCCAGCGTGGTTAATGCCAGAGGAACTGAGCTCGCTGCAGTGTCTGTTTTCACCAACTCCACCGAAACAGCTGAAGAGGTTGCCCCCTTGCCGCCACAACAGGCCAAGATTTTTAACCATTGTTACTGACTGCCAAGCCGCTTGCAGGAACTACCTAAAAGGACGCATATCACAACCCGCCTTGAAAATTCTGCAACAAGCGAAACTACTCCCAGAACTGCAAATAATTTGGACTCCAGGTCACGAATCCCTCGGGGGTAACGAAGCGGCACACGCCGCTCCCGCGCCTTTTCACACCGGGCCGTTTCCCACAAGGCCCAGAACCCCCACGGAAGCAAAGTTAAACCCCCCCCCGCGCAAACATACGCGAAAATACTCCCCACTCGGGAACGGCTCCAAATACCCATTCCCCCCCCAACCTCTCTCGCGATGAAGCTACTCCCTTTCCGGGCCTCAGATTTTCCCCCCTACCCCCACATGCAAATCCTGCCCCCCACCCCCGGCACCCTGTACCCATTGTATGGGAGTGCCAGCAATCCCCCTTTCCCCCACCCCTAACCCCCAAACCCCACTTATGAGCAGTGGGGGGAGCTGCTGACCAGCTCCGACCTTCCACACCAGCGACGATTGGTGGAGAGGGCACGGATGGCCAGCATAGCCCAAGGCATCCGGACTAAGGAAGCCTCCCACGGGCGGGTGCCCTAACATCAGCACCTGGTCTCCAATAAAATTTATTCATCATCATCGTGCATGAGTCGGAAGGTTGTCCAGACGCTCAGCAAGAACATCAGGTTGGAATTTAGCGTAAAATATCTCGAACATTGTGCCGAAAAACTGTAAACACGAATATGCAGGACATACGTGAAAACTGCAGAAAAATGCAGCAGTTGTGACTAAATAACCTTACGAGGCAGGTGGAGACGATAAGCGGGCAAAGCGTTGCTGCAGCAAAGCTGGTGGACGACTTAAGTTGTGCCGACAAAAAGGTTCGGGAAGCTGAAAGGTGATTACCCCTATCACTCGATGCGCCTAAAAATACATCGAGATAACAATATTGCTGCACAGTGGTGCATTATCATCTCGGCAGTGACCACGTAATTCCGGTTAAAGACGTCGATGGGTTATTTTCTGTATGAAGCAAGTATTTAAAATTAAGGCTGACATAATTCTGTGTTACGTGCTACAAAGATATCATGTATTTAAAAAATCCTATCTACCTCGTACAGTTGCCTGTTCCGCGGAACAAAAAGGTCGCGGATGGCTTAAATTCGCTCGAATTCGAAACCACAGCGTGATGAATCAACAACAGAAAAAAAAAAACGATTTTATTCTTTATTCGTCTCGTCAGAGGTACTTGAACTATTGTTGACCGTTAGATAGTTGACTACTAATGGAAAACATTCCCGGGCGACTGAAAATAAATACGAACAAATAAAAAATTAAGGACAAATAAACACATTGAAAGTGCCCGCTTCAACATAGTTAATTCAAGGCAAGAACTAGTTGAAGAGTATAAATACCCTGGACGGGGTTGTCAGGGCTGATTCCAACCACGAGAAATTCGGCGCCCAAATAGACGTTGACCAGAGTGCACTCAAAAAGCACTCACGAAAAATAAAATACATGCTAAGTGTGTCACCATAAAGGATAGTATACAAACAATACGTTCTGCAATCTAAGCTGGGTAACCCTTAATAGAGGTATACATTTTCGAATTTTTGTAACCTATAATTTATAAGGTACAAATGTAACCTATATCTTCGTAACCTTTATATACGTATACACGTAAGGGTTACGCAGTTATGGGTTACTTTGCAGCTTTCAGCATGTATACCTTTATATAAGTTACATCTACCGCCGTCCAAGGCCACAAAAATTGGAAGGTGTGATGTTGCGCGCCAGGCGCGCTTTCGCCGGCGCCGCTGTGGCGACACCCCGAAGGCGCCTTTCCCGCGTGGTAAACAAACATCGCGTTAGTGGAAGATATATGTGCGACATGCTGTCCATTGCGCCGTCTAAACTTTTGCGTCGGGTGTCTTGTTCGTCCCTTGAATAAACTGCCGGCCACACGGCTGGGGCTAAAAGAGAAGTTACTTTTATAATTCCTAAAACAGCAGTGCCAAAAAGCTTGAAAATGTTCTCTTAATATATATGCATTGCATTACCTGTTCGATAATCGTTACCCAGGTTGTCACCCAAAAATCTTCGTGAGTATTGGCAACGCTTAAGTCTTATAAACAGGCATAACTAAATTTGATGTTTGCATCAGCTTTGTGCCGTTTAAGAAACCAGTTTTTCAAACATGCATGATAGGTCTTTTGGTAAATTGAGCTTTAGTTAAACAACATTAGGCTTTAGTGAAACCAAGCTTTAGTGGAAACATGCACTTGATAGCATACTTCAAAAGGACGCCAAAGTTATGATAACATAGCCTTAAGCCAAAAATTCTTGTCTGACAACCTTTGGCCATGATTATCAAAAGAGAATTGCAGTACATGCACACATATTTGCGCATTTAACAGGAGCACATTTCCAGAAGTTTGGCATCAGTAGTTTTGAACATTCACATTTATTATTATGAAACACCTGTGGGCTATTTATTAAAAGGCAAAGCTGCGAACCACCCCAATGTTATTATCGTTCCTTAATGAATATTACACGAGTGCGGATTCCTGGGTGAATTGGTGTTTACTATTTGCTATAGACTTCCAGGTAAAATTCGGTTTATTCATATATCCTTAATAAATATTTATTAAATTTTGGGTGAACAGCTTCCCAAACAGGGCCAAATATACAAATTCTTTACCTCAATATTTGCACGGATGTATGCAAAGCATTTCAAATTGTTTGGATACTGCCATTGAACAATTTCAGACGAATTCGAGTTTGAGCTACATTTATAAGATGGTTCTCAGGGTGCACTTTCCCAGTACAGCATTCTTGTCATGGTTCCCCACAGAAAAAACACAGAATGTGGGAAAGTAGAAAGAACATTTATTACAAATTCACTTTTTCATACAAAGCAGTGTTTATGGCTATGTTCCCTACATTCTCCGTTTCACTCAGTCTAATATTACACTTGGAATTCACTCGTCTTTACGAATCCATCTTTACACTTCCCTCTTAGGTTCCTCTTTACAGTTCCACCTGAGTTGTGATTCCCACGCCAAGTTATCGTTTTTTATGCAGCACTAACAAGTTTCTAGGCCGATTGCAATCTGTTTTTTGGACAAACTTTAAATGGTATCTAAAATTTTCCTGCATGAAAAAAGGCGCTTGGAAAAATTCAGAGATAAGCTTCGCAATTTACGTAGTACACAAGCAGGCACAAAATCAGGGCACGCTGAAGATTTCCCGCGGTCATCTTGTTCCCTGCTGCCGCAGATGGAGGTATATATGTGAGGGGCCGTCACTTGGATTTCCCCACCTTGAAGAGCCATCTACAGAAAATTCAGAAAAAGAACAAAATCCAGTGCAACCATAAGCCCCTCACACCAAACCACAGGCATGTGAAGTACGAAAAATATATTGCACGGAAATGAAGACGGAGACCAGAGAATGAAATGAAAGGCCACACCAGAGGAGTGATTTACGGCCTTTCCTAATAATTTCACATCATTTCAGTAATCGTTTCACAGAGTAATTTGGCCGCATTGTTCAGAACAACGCGAAGCCACTGTAGTCATACCTGCCAACCTTCCCGAATTTTAATCGTGCCGTGTTCCAGTTTATCTCGCGAAATGTTTCTGCATGCTCACCCAGAACAGGCAGAAACTTTGGGCTACGAGATAAACTGACATACATTTGCAAAAGAGAAAACAAAAACGGTTCCGCGCCTTCATGTGGAATCACTAGTACAACGCAACAGGGCGAACGTCGCACTAAACCCAGGAAACGTGCTTTCACGATGCTGACGCCCACCTGCGTCACATTTTTGGCTGTACTTAAACATCCTCCTGCACCCCCCCCCCCCCTTGTACGGGCAGTTTCATTTTGAACAAGGATCCCACGTGGAAGCCGAAACGTTTTTCATTTCAGTAAAGTGTTCTTATCGGTGGTTTCTTCCTCGGCTATCAGTAAAAAGGAATCGCCAACTTACATTTTTTCTTCGTCCAGATGTGTTGTGGGAGAGGATACATCTAGAACTTGCACCGATCTTCAAGTGGCATTCCCAGGAGGTCTGTACCTGTAATGACTCGAAGGGTTATTTGGGTTAAAATGTAATAGGCTTTAGAGCTGGGCAGTTGGTATACATTCATAATGAAAGAACACCTCAAACTTGACAAGACGAGAAAAGAAGAAAAGAACACGCACAAGCACTCACTGACACACTGGAGATTTCTTACAGAGCTATTTTAGAAAAAGGTTCTTGTTGGCTCTGCAAACCACGCATCTTATAGAATAGCTAGAGTTGCTGAAAAACTACAAACCTCCATGCTGAGGAAATCGTTATGTGAATTCATAACGTTCATGTAGTAACGAACTGATAGAAAGAGTCACTAAACATGAGGCAAAATAAGATACGAAATATAACATCATAACACTTTAAGAAAGGCCTCGCATTTTTACGAGTGAATCATTCTTTTGTCTGTGCAGGCCTGGGTGCCATCTTTACAAAGAATATTGAATGAATGTGTTTTAGTTATTGCATTTTCATACCGTTGTTCCCGCTGAAATCAGACTTCATTTCAACTTGTGTCATACGCAGGGGAGTCCTGGTTGTCATCTCAAGGAACACTGCCTGCAAGAAAAACAGTAGTGCCGATAAGTCATAGCATAGGTAGCCAGATGCAACCAAACTTTTTGAACAGCCAGGATCCGATGAGGGTGCAGAACCCATTTTTACACCTGCACCTGTCTCTGTGTAATTCGTCACAATTTCTGTATCATCAAAAAACAACAATCAAGCAGCCTGCATGCTGGCTCATACATACTACCATTCTGTTAAGTCGCTTTACTGCACTACACTAGGATCACGCGAGACAATCATTTGCCCTGCAATACCACGCGAATAAATAAACGACTGATTTGTGCGAATGAGAATAATAAACCCACTTAACATGGTGAAAATGGCCCGCTGTCTCAAAATGACTGCAACCAAATTTACCCACTCAAGGAAAAGAATGAAAAAAAATGAAGAGTGTTGTACATACGAAAAGTTTTTATTGTGCCGTAAGGCAAACTTTCACAAAAAAGAGGCTTGTGCTGGACAAAAGTGAGTTTAGAAATTTCGGGCAGCATTTAGTGGACTACTTTTCTGCAGCACACACCTTGTGTTTATCCGGATATATTACTACAAGACCAATAAAATGACACCTTTCCGAATATATGCAGCGAGAAAAATGAACATTCCCTGACGGCTGAAACAAAATAATAATACCCAGAGAATAGCGCGATAATATAAGACTTTATTGGGGAAAAATTCAAATATTCAAACAGAGCTACCTGACAATTACATGGGCCAATAACTCGTCAAGTGCGCCCGATGCAGCGAACAGCGTAAACAAAACGCTCAACACATGACGAAGGCGCGCAAACAGAGCAGAAAGCAGGTCACGGGCGCCGTTATCTGGCTTTCCCGATCGTCCGCTCAACGCCGCCTGTATAAACAGTGCCTAACGCGTGAGCGCAAAATGGCCAAACAGCCACTCTCCTGTTGCTCTCTCCTACCCTTCCCCGCTCCGTAGCCTTCCAGCGTGCTTTCGTGTCCGCCAGCCAGCGCGGCTTCTCGGAAACTATGCAAAATAGTGGAAAGTTTGTTTAGCGTTTCGAGGCGGCGCTCCTACGCCTTCTTGTTTTTCACCATGCCTGTCTTGGTCTGTCACAGATAAAACTTCCTTTGTCACGAAGCAAAATCCCTTGCGCTGCCGCAGGCTGATGCCGGCTTTGCGCGCTTATCTAGTCGGATCACAGGCCCTGAAATTTTCTGAGTGGGGCATCCCCCCTCTATCCCCTCCGCATTTAGGTATTGTTTTGACCCCCCTGTTCGCACTCCGCATCGGTACGCACTTCTAAAATTGAGGACTGTACTGTAGAAGCGCCCGGACAGCGTGGCGGGATCGCAGCTGCTTATCCCTTTTGTTTCCTATAATTTTCTGAAGTTTAAAAGCACGTGATATTATTGGAAAGAAATCGTAGAAGTGAGCACCTGAACAAAAAACGTGCACGCAATTTTTTCTTCTCCAAATACTACAGAAAGAAAAATATCAGTAAAATATAGCTGCCCCATCCAAAATATCGTTTTCTGTTAGCTATATGTCTACCCGACAATCAGTATGTTCTTAGACTATTTCAGTCCGCCTCCGTCTTTATCTTTGGAAAAATGCAGCAAGTATGAAGCGAGCGACACGTTGAACGAGATCCCCAGTGCGCCACAGAACTAGCGCCCCGTCACGGCTAAGATGTAAGCGAAACGGCCCTTGAAGCCCAACAGGCAAGCTGACAGACACACGTCGTAGAAGTGGGTGCAGCGTTCGCGACTCGCGAGCAGTGACGTAAGGCGAGATGTCCGCCGGCACGCGCCACATAGCGGATCAGTGCCTGAACTAAGCGTCCCTACCCTTCCCATTGAAAAGCGCGCGACGCGTCAGGCAATGTTAATACAGGCGGCGTTGGTCCGCTCAAGTCTGACGCAATGAACGCAAGCCCGTGATTTCATTCAATTGCCGTCGCGGACAACCAAAAACGTCCAGCGAAGCAACCAGTCAGGTAACGAAAATCCCTCTCGAATGCTGCAA